>QKWP01001404.1:26856-40207 GCA_003550325.1 Gigaspora rosea
AAAAAAAAAAAAAAGATTAGTAAAGAACTATTAAAAACATCAAAAACGAATCCACAGTAGAAAAACGCACCTGGCAATTTATAAAAACGAAACACTGGAGAAACACGTAAGATTCACCAAAACACTGGAGAAAATCTACAAAAAAGTTGAGAGGAACAAAAGACCATCCCACAGAATCATTCTGCAAGACACCCACTAATTATCAGCGACAAAAATCAATTCATAAAATCTAACGGCGGCATGGCACCAACGACGACAAAACCTAAACAAGCCAAAGAAGAGAAAAGAAAAGTTAGTAAATATCGGAGTATTACAAAAAAAAAATAAAATAAAATAAAGAAAAAAAAGGAAAGATAACTACTCACCAAGAGCCATGTCCCGGCAATTCCCAGACCAACGAAGCAAAACAAGACAAGCTCCATATAAAGAAAGGACGCCTAAAAAATAAAAAAAAATTAGTAAAGAACTATTAAAAACATCAAAAACAATCCACAGTGGAAAAACACACCTGCAATTTATAAAAACGAAACACTGGAGAAACACGTAAAGTTCACCAAAACACCGGAGAAAATCCATAAAAAAGTTGAAAGGCACGCAAGACCACCCCACAGGATTATTCTACAAGACCACCCACTAATTACTAGCGATGCAAAATCAATTTATAAAAACTAACGGCGGCACGATACCAACAACGACAAGATACCAGTGACGACAAGACACCAGCAACAACAATGACACCTATGGTGAAAAGCGACAAGCTAAAAAAAAAAAATTAGTAAACAAACAACAAAAAAAAACAAACCACTAATAAAAAAAAAACAATGATTATCAATCTTTGATAATCATTGTTTATATAAAGAGATGCGGGGATGAACCCAACTCCTGATCCGGCATCGGTACGCCGGGTAGGAGATATATCTCTCGCGGGAGATGCCTATAATTTTCCTATTATTATACATTATATTTTAATTTAAATATATTTTTAATCAATATTATATATTTTATTATATATTATTATATATTTTTTACGAAAAAATAAGAAAAATGACAAAAAAAAATTAAAAGCAAAAAAAACTAAACCTGAAAAAATAATAAAAAAAACAAGAACAAAAAAAATAGTAATATTTTGAACCCTTTCGCACTTCATCACATAATGCTAGCTCTATACACTTATTTTTCTTACTCTGCAGTTAGTTATTATTTCTATTCTTCTTTGTTATAACTATAATATTCACTTATATTCGCTTATATTTGCTACTTCCTAAAATAAAAAAATACCAAAAAAAATAAACCCAAAAAAAACAAAAATAAAAAAATAGTAATACCAGTATTTTAAACTACTTTCATACTTCGTCGCATAATACTAGCTTTATACACTTATTTTTCTTACTCTATAGTCAGCATTATTTCTCTTCTTCTTTGTTTAACTATCATATTCGTATATATTTACTAATATTCACTCATATTTACAACTTCCTAATAAGTAAAAAATAAAAAAACAAAAAACAAAAAAACAAACCTGAAAAAAATAACAAAAAAAACAAAAACAAAAAAAAATAAACTATTATATTTGCTTATATTCGCACATATTTGACTATATTCACTCATATCTGTAACTTCTTGCAAAGTGCCAGAGATGTTAAAAGTCAAGTCATTTTTTTGCAAAGTTCCAAAAGAAGTAAGAGATAAATAAAATAAAATAAAATTAAAAAAATAAGTAAAAAAAAAACAAACAAAAAACAAAAATGTAAGCAAACTAAATAAAAAATAAACGAAGCCCCAAATCTCCATTTCTCTGAAATAAGAGTTTACAATTCAGAAATCGTCGAGGTTTTCGCAAAGTGCCAAAATAAAATAAATTAATAAAAATAAAACAAAAAAACAAAAGCAAAAAACATAAAACGAAAAAATAAATAAAATGAAACCTTGCAAAAACTTGCAAAAACTTGCAAAAACTTGTGAAAACTTGCGTTCTTGAAATTTAGAAATTGCTAGAGTGTATTTTTGCAAAGTGTCGAAAGGCTGAGTTGGCTTGCGCAATGTGTTGAAAAGTCATTGGATTTCTTGCAAAGTGCCAGTGGTAAGTGTAAAAATATAATAAAAAAAAAATTTAAAAAATAAAAAAAAAATAGAAAACAAAACCAAACTAAAAAAATGAAATGAAACTAAAAAAAACAAATAGAAAACGAAAAAACAATGTAAAATTGATAGAAGATCTAAATTAAAAACAAAAAAAAAACAAAGATCTAATTTGATTTTGTAGTGCAATCATCAAAAATCATTGAAACATTTCGAAAATATTAGTCAAACACGTCATTGATATGATCCAGGTTACAGATCATTATAAAATATTTCAAAAGTATTCGAAATATTAAAAAAAAAAAAAAGAAAAAAAAAAGAGAGAGGAAAGAAAAAGGGAACGAGGGTAAAAGGGAGAGAGAATAAAAATCATTCAAAACAGCTTTTTTTGTTTTTTTTTTTTTAAGTTTTTTCGCACATTTTATGGAATATATTTTTATGATCTATGATAGCTTACGAATCAAATAGGCTTAAGAAATTGTGAACTTTGTTTTTTTTTTTTTACAGTCAAAACACTCAATAATCGAAATATTTCGAAAATATTAGTTAAACATTAACAGATTTACTGATCCAGCTTGGTTTTCTAGTTCTAAAATATTTTGAAATAATTCGAAAATTAGTGTAAAATAGTTTTTTTATTTTTTTATGCACTGTAAGAAAATCATAAATTTATGTAAAAATTTTTTGTAAGTTTACAATTTTCCTATGTACCATAAAAAAATTGTAAATTTACGTAAAAATTTTACATAAATTTATGATTTTCTTATACACTATAAGAAAATCATAAACTTATGGAAAATTTTTACATAAATTTACAATTTTCTTATACATCATAAAACTTATACAATTTTACACTAAATATTACATAAATTTATGATTATCTTACACATCTTAAAAACTTGTGCAAGTTTACGTATATATATTTTTGCTAATAATATATATAAATTTTATTTTGATTAGTTAGGTATATATTATCTGTACCTTTAGTATTACTACCTTGAATAGGAGCATTCAAAGGACTAGAACAATTAAAACCTGCTTGGAAAGTTCTGAGCAAAAAGATAAGAAAGATTCTTCAATGCTTTATAAAAAACTAGAATTTTGAACTAAAGACTAAAGAACTAAACAGAAAAATCTTATGGCTAAAAAGGGCACTAACCTGGTTACCAGAATCATTGTATCAGAAAAAAGATCCTATACTACAAAAGTAAAAACCAAAAAAAAAAACTACTATAGTGCCTAAAGTCTAAATATATCAATCTATTTGAACTAACTGATTTGGTAGTTTGGAATAAAGGTTGGAAGAAAAATTAGATTAGGGTATCAGGATTTGGAAAAACCTTGTAAGAGCAAACAGAACTCACTATCCAATAAGAAGTTAAAGCATATAGGTGTATATATCAAAATTCAACAGAGCTTTGATCTATTCATATAAGAGTCTTTAAACATTAAAAGGGTTTGGGACCACCAATACAAGTATAGCTAGTACAAGTGCATGCAGTAGTAACAGAATTTCCTGAGCCTTATAATGCTATTCAACTATATTTGGTACTAAAAGTATTTGCAAAACATGCTTGAATACCTTGCTACTATTGAGAGAAGTACAGTTGTTTGCACATTTCTATTAAATCCTAGGTTTTAAAGTTGCAAAAAATTAGCTAGTTGTAGTACTATTGCAGTAGCATACAGGCTTAAGATACTTACCCAATGTAGTAGAAGTAGCTGCATAGCTTGAAATACAAATTTCTGAAAAGTACACCAATAGAAAATCTTAGATATACCAATTTGAAAGTATAAAGTACTTATTTGGCAAAACATATGATACTAGATAGTGTGAATAAAATAGTGAGAAAGATGTACAAATCTAGGTCAGTTATAAATAGAAATATGAAAGGCTCTAGTAGATTTTAGCTATGGATACCGGTAAATGGTTATATAACCTAAAATCCTAGTTCTAATACTTGTATATTATATATATATTTATACCGCTACCATATAGGGATAGGTTAATAGGAAAGGATCAAATTTTTTTTAAGTAAAAGTTTTCTTGATTTTAAGCTTAAATATTTTAATAATTATCTTAATAAATTTAATAAATTTTTTTATTTTAATTTTATATAATTCATTAAAATAAAAAAATTTTTAGCAAATTTGATTAAATAGTTGTTAAAATATTTTAACTAAAAATAATTTGTTTCTTTTCTACTGACTCACCCCCATATGTCAATCTACTTAAGTATTAATAAAAGTTTGAAGCAGGAACTACACTCAGGGTTCTCATATTAAAAAAAAGAAAATAAATTTTATTTTGATTACAGTATCAAAAAATTTTTATTGGGTAGTTTATTTTTGGATATTATGAATATCATGTTCAAAATTAGGTACATATTAGAATTATAAAAATTAGCCCAATAAAAGCCTACTATGTTGGGGACCATTATTGGGGCAAATTGGTAATTTGACAAATGATTGAATGATTGGCTATATGTGCTACTTTGTGGCACGAGCTCTCTAATATAAAATGACCCAAAGTTATAGTAATTGAGAAAATTATTAATAAGAAATATGGCATGCAAAAACCGGGCCAACTGATCTGGAACCCAATGTGATATTCAGTAAAAAATTATAATTTCATTGTTTTATAATTTTTCTTAGAATTTTAGGGACCCTAATACTAATTTAGCCAAGATATTTTCAAACCTACTTATTCCATTAAAACCATGGGTAGCCGAGATATCATGCATGATTGCGGCGCCGGCGCAGCCGCAATCATGCATGATATCTCGGCTGCCCACGATGTTTTAATGATATCTTGAGAATAACTATTACATATATAATAAATATATATATAAATATACAGTATAGTTAAATAATTTACAACGTATAATGAACAATAGTCTTGATGAAATCTTTATAGAATTACAGATTTATCGATATATTATCATGTGTACATCACTTTACCTTTTACTTTATTTGTACTACTTTATTATACAAAATGTCCCTACAGCAGGTTATGCACAGCCACGATGGCCGATTACTCCAAATTTTTTGATCCTCTTTCTTTAATTCTACAACAATATGAGGATTTAGATGAAGAAATTAAAGAAAATGAAACAAACCATGATAGTTCAGGTAAGATCTATTTTGGATTTTTAATTAATAGAAGAGTTTTTAAAATAACTTCACATTTGTACGTTGAATGACACTAGATCATTCAAGTCAGCCTTCAACTTCACAAAACAAAACTACTCCATTGTCAGAAATAGGTATCAGTAGTGTTTTCTTTTTATACCAGATAGTCTGCAGGTCTTGAATATAGAGTTTGACTTAGTAATCTCAATTTTGCAATCAGACCGAACCATTTGTCAAGCTTGCAATATTAACAAATGGAAATATAAGTGCCCAAAATGTGAATTTCACTCATGCTCTTTACCATGCTCAAAATTACATAAAGAAGCATATAATTGTGATGGCATAAGGTCAAAAACCAGTTATAAAGCACTGCATGAATATGGATATAAAGAATTGATGAGTGGTGCGTATTTATATTGTATCTATAGCTTGGAACCGGTTTTCTTTATATGAAAAATAAATCCGGTTCCTAATATTCAAAGGTTTTTGAATGTAATTTATAATTTATATATTTATTATAATGATTTCTTAGATTATGTCTTTCTCGAAGATATATCACGTGCAGTAGATTTAGCACATCGTACAAGAATTGATCAAAGACATAAATTTCGTCGAAAATACAATAATAATTCGTCAAAAAGCCGATTAACGCAACGTAATAATGCTCGATTTTTATAATAAACATATACATTAAAGACCGATGAAAGCACGTCGCACTTTATTTAGCTTGTCTATGAATAATTTTTCGTGTATTACTTGATTTTGTGTCAATATCCCGAATATCAAAATCCCGACGGTACTAAATCTCGATGGATATTCCGAAAGAACAATCTTAAAAATTCATAATGAATTTTTTTGGGTTTTTTTTCAGGATTTAGTTTTTCGGGATATTATCTCTTTGGGACTTAATACATCAGGATCGGGATTTTGATATTCCAGATTCCTGTATTCAAGATATTGATACATCGTATTACTTGCTATATATGAATAAATAGTGTCGTACAATAGATGTTACACATGGCAAGATATCTATCTGTACATAAATCAAACTTGCCTATTCGATAATAAATCGAAAAAATGAATTATTTATCAGGAACAGAAGATATTTCCTTGGGAAAACTGCGTGATACGCTAATTCGATTAGAAGATACTATAATTTTTGGTTCGCTTTTTCATTAAAATACGAAGCTTTAGCTTTTCTTTTTTTAAATTAAATTAATTTTTTCCTTGCGAAACTAATAGCTCTTATAGAGCGAGCTCAATTTAGTTACAATGAACCTGTTTACAAGGCCGGCTTATATAAGTATAAGGGCTGCGAAGATTTTGAAGGAAGTTTCTTGGAGTACTTTCTGCAAGAGTCAGAAAAGTTACATGGTAAGTAAAGAGACGAGCAAATAATTATTATTAGTGACTTACTTTAGTTTCAACAGCAAAAGTAAGAAGATATCAAAGGTGAATATACAAAAACTTAGAATTATAATTTTTATCAATTTTATCTAAATTATAAATTAATTGATATAAATTTATAAAGCCCTGATGAATATCCTTTTACTGAACGTCACCTCCTCCCCGACCCAATAATTCCCGCTATTGAATACCCGCAAATTCTTAAGCCAAATGACATTAACATCAACGCAAAAATAATGGAATTTTATGTTAAGCACATTATCCCTTCGTTATGTGCAATGGATGATGATCAGAATTATGGTTCTGCTGCAACGCGAGATGTTACGTGTCTTCAAGCCTTATCTCAGAGAATTCACTATGGTAGTATTATATTTCAATTGTTTATTACTTCTTGCAAAAAAAATCTCATCTCTTAAAGAAAAAAAAAAAAAAGGAAAATTTGTTGCCGAAGCAAAATTCCGGGATCCAAAAGATCAACCGAAGTACATCGAATACATAAAAGCTCGCGATTCAAAGGCTATTGAAGAATTATTAACAAACAAAAAAGTTGAAGAAGATTTGTTAAAACGTCTTAAACGTAAAGCCCTCATTTATGGTCAAGATATAACTGAAGCTGGTGATTTTACTTTAGATGCGAATTTAAAGATCAATGTAGATTTAGTTGTTGAATTATATGAAAAATGGGTAATTCCCCTGACAAAGGAAGTTGAAGTCGCTTATCTTTTAGAACGTCTTGACAACTGAACGAATTCTTATATATTATATATAGATTTATAGACTCATATTTCTAGAATAAAAATAAAAAAAGAGTCATTATAATTCGTTGATTGGTCCATAAATATGCATACATATAAAAAAAAATTTTGCCTGATGCTTATATTAGGTAGTTCAAATTGCGTGACTCGTGACATTTTCGAGTCATTTTCGTGTTTCTTTTGTGTCACATCATATGTTGAATAGATTTTGTGCCGCTTGTTAACGTTAAAAAACTCAAATAACGTGTCTAACCTTTGAATGGTTAGAAATGGATACTTCAACTCCAAGCACACCTTCTGGTCCCCAAAGCGAAACAAACACCACTAACGAAAATTTAAGTAACGCGAAGACTCCCCCTTCAACTGTTCCTATTGCATCTCCATCATTATTAGGCACACCTTCTACACCGACACCTGCAACACCAGAATCTACAGCATCTCTCCCAAGACCAAGCATAGGTCCAATATATTCCGCGGTTTATTCCGGAGTACCAGTATACGAGTTTCTTATACGAGACGTAGCAGTGATGCGCCGGCGTCCGGATTCTTACTTGAACGCCACGCAAATTTTGAAGGTTGCTGGTCTTGAAAAAGGTAAACGTACAAAAATTATCGAAAAAGAAGTTCTAACTGGTGATCACGAAAAAGTTCAAGGCGGTTATGGGAAATATCAGGGTACTTGGTAAGCAACATATATAATAATAAATGTGTAGTAAATGTTTATTATAAACATTTTGACTGAAAATTGGCTTGCATGGCAAGTAGACAAGCGATTCAACGTTATTTTGATAATTAATTTTAAATGTTAATATCGATTCATGCGTGTGAGAATTAATTAACACGATAACGTATAAAATATTGTTTTGTATACATTAAACTTTTTATTTGAATTATTCAACTCATCGTTAATTATATTATAAAATCTTTAGGGTTCCATATGAAAGAGGAAAGGAACTTGCTGAACAATATGGGGTTCTTGAGATTTTGCGTCCTTTGTTAGAATATAAACCACCTAAACATGATATACCTTATTCATCATCTCCATATACTCCAACTAAAGAACAGGCGATGGCTGCTTTACGTAGGCAAGCTGCAAAGGCTACCACCACCACTATTCAATCGAACGCTCAATCCGATGTTCAAGCCAACGGTGACTCTTCTTTACTATCTAACAATGAAAACGAAGCAGAAAATGTTACGATGACAAATTTCGAAGCTTCTGAACCACCTCTAACGGTTGCAGAAATGGATGAAGGGGAACGTCACAGAAATGTTTTAATGGCAATATTCCTTAATGAAGATCCAAATCAGATACCAGATCTTCTTTCAAACCCATCTTCTCCGGATGATATTGATTATGATGTTATCATTGATAATCATGGTCATACTGCTCTCCATTGGGCGGCTGCTCTAGCTCGACTACAAGTTATGGAATTATTGTTGACAAGGGGTGCAAATGTACGTCAATTAAATTATGAAGGCGAATCTGCATTAGTACGCGCCGTTCTTGTCACCAATAATTATGAAGCGCAAAATTTTCCTGCTGTTCTTGATCTTCTTCATGAAACTATCCCGTTGACTGATAAAGATAATCGTACTGTCTTCCATCATATTTCAATGACTTCTGGCACTAAAGGCCATGCTGCAGCAGCAAAATATTATATGGATTGTCTGCAACAATGGATCGCTCAGAATGTTGATGGAAACCTTTCTACGATTTTAAATATTCAAGATAAAAACGGTGACACAGCTTTAAATATTGCTGCGAGAGTAGGAAATACTCAGCTAGTTCGTCAGTTAATAGAAATGGGTGCTAGCAAACAAATTGAAAATAAAATAGGTTTAAAGGCAATAGACTTTGATCCTGCTGAACGTATTGATATTGAAGATATAAATGTGAGTTTATAGATTATTTATTTCTCCTTTATATTACATAAAGGAATATGATAAACACATTTTTATTAATCTCGGATAGGATGCGAGACTGGAGCAAATGGATTTTTTCACTCAGCCAATCACTTCAACTTTTGTTAATCCCCGTAGAAAATCCAGAGAAATTGTTTCAAGTAATTATAACCTTTTTTTTTTTCCTTGCCTGATTGATTAACAGTGAGTTTTACATAATATATATTTTATCACTCGATCATATGCGTTAAGGTCTTCAAAAATTAATTGAAGATGCTGAAACTGAATGGATTGAACAGCTTAGATTAAAAGATGAACAACTGGTTGACTTGCAGCGTCAATGCAATTCAACTTCAAGGCAACTCATCGAAGCTAGACGAATATTACATTGTTGTCGTCTGCAAGATAAGGAATTCGATGAAACAGAAGAGTACATTAAATTTCTGGAAAAAGTGTTGATCACTGAAGATCAAGATGATTATATCGTCCCGCGTAAGCGTCAAAAAATTGTGCATTCAAATGGAACGGCTACCGGCTTAGACGTTCTTTCTGTCATCTCTACTACCACTCCAATACCAAAGGCAGACATTTCTGTACCGGAAATTGAAGTATCTTTGCCACAGAATGTGCCATCACCACCACCCTCTACGATGAATGCACAACCAATAACGTTTCCATCATCAACGAGAGTAGTCCCAACAGCATTCACTACATCTATGGTTGTTCCAGCTTTTACATCAACAAGAGCAATTTCACCTACTGTGACATCATACAGTTCTCCAACAACGACCAAGCCTCCGACAATAACGATTACACCTCCTTCAAATACCACACAGCCTTCTCAAAAAACGGAAAATGAAATTAGAAATCTTCAAGCACAGATAAATGCATATTCAAAAGATGAGGATTTACTTCGACAGGAAATTAGCGATTTGAGTGGAAAATCGTTGAATGCTAAAATGCAATACAAGAAGATCATTTCCTCATGTTGTAAAATCGAGCTAGACAAGGTTGATGATTGCGTTGAAGCGATTTTACATGCAATGGAAAGTGATAGTGCTGATTTTAATCTTTCTAGGATCAAGGATTTGATGAGCCGAGTACGTTGTGAAGAAATGGAAGATACGGTCGACACTCTTTATACCGAGCCCCTATACACCGAACCTTGCCTATAACGAACTAAAAGGTTCGAAACAAATAGCTTACATTATTTACATCGAATAAACCGACTTTATGTAATAAAATTGCTATAGCGCATCCAAACCTAATTGGGTCAGTACATATAACTATACATGGGTGTCTAAATTATTTTGCTTTTGACGTAATTTAAATGGCTAAATTATTTTTAGGCAGATTAAATCGTAAATAATTTAGGATGTCGAAAATAATTTAGGCAGCAAAAATTATTTTAGCGAGCCGAATATATTTTAGGATGTCTAAAATATTTTCGCCCAAAATATTTTCGAACGACGAAAATTAAATATAATATTTAAGGGTAGGGTGTACGTAGATCATTTTCATATGATCTACGTGGTATATTGAATTTTTACATAGTAAATAAAAAATGCTTCTAATAAAAACTTTTTAACATTTTAATCAATTTGTATCAAATTTATATAATATTTAGTTTAAAACAGTATATTTATAATAATGGGCATGGATTGCTTTAAAAAAAGTTGACTCTACATATAACTAAAATTTTTTTGGATGCTATGTTTTTCTTTGATACTGTAGTACAAAGAATTACTAATTCTGATTGGTCAAATCATATGATGTTTCATTAGATCATATTATATTGGTTATATTGGTTATGCAAAGTTGGTCTACAATCCATTTTATCAATAGTTGTATTTTACTCTTAAATTAATTTTTATATTAAATAATATTACAGTGCAGGACACCTAAAGGCTGAAGTCACGTGATTTGTCCCATTTACAAAATTTACAATCAAATTTAATTTGATGTTTTTTTGAAATCCTGCATTTTAATTGGTTAAAATTAATTATTAAATTAATTTTAAAATATTTTAAAATTAACCAATAGCAATAAGCCAAAACACATGCCTTGTTCCATTTTTAGGTAATTTTTTCTATATTATATTACCGTACTTTTAAACTTATATAAATTAAAAATATATACAGAAAGATTACTAAAAGACCTCTCTAAATGCATTTTCTATAAGTGCTAGTGTTCCAAATTGTTAGTTAGAAAACCAACTAGTTGCCAACTTTTCAACTAATTGATTTGAAATAAACAACTAATTGATTAATCATTTAATTAATATAATTCCGAAATGTTTTGTTTAGCCAAACTAATCCTAGTTGATTTCTTGAGTTTGATTGGTTAATTATCTGATAATGCCACATAATATGAATTATCAGATTAGTTGCAACCAGTGTTTAAAATTCAAATTCAAAATTATGTTTTCAAATGAACTAAATTTAGAGTATTAATGTTCTCAAAAAATTTTTAATGTTCTCATTATATAGAATTTTATTTTTTAAATATACATATATTTTATTGTATAAACCTATCTTGGACTTTTAAGTAAAGTTATAAACAAAGGCTGTCTGATTTTAATAGTACTTAGGACCTTTATATTGGTTGAATCATGTGATAAACTTATTTAACTTTTTGTAGCTATAAATTTTTTCTTCAAATATGTAAAAAAAAATCAATACTAATAATATTTTGAGAACATTTTATCAGTACAAAATGTTCTCAAATAAGAGAAAATATTAATGTTCTTAAAAAAAATTTAGTGTTCTCATGAGAACATAAGGACATCAAATTTTAAACACTGGTTGCAACTATAGTTGGTAACTAATCAATTGGCAAAATTTTTGCCAACTAAGAACTCTAATAAGTGCACTCCTTCTTTATATATAAGTTATTTCTTTAAATGCTTTTCATATAACTTTATAGTATAAATAATTGGATAAATGTTTAATTTAGTGATATTTCTATATGTATCAATATGTTATTATTATAATATATATTATATTACTTATATTGATATGTATATATTTTATATGTTTTATATGTATACTATTAGGACCATGTCATTAATCACCTGATTATTTTTTATCAGGGGTCTAATCTTTTTCCTTTTCTTTTAATATATAAATAGTCAGGTTTTTTATATATAATTTCGCTTTTTTTATTCTTTTTTTTTCTAAAAAATTATTTGAATTTTGTTACTTTTCTTATATTTTATATTGACAGGTATATTTTATATACATATGCTCCAATTTTTGGAAAAGTTTATTTTTTTAAAACTTTAAAGCTAAATAATTTTTGATCTATTGGTTCATTTTAAATAATTTTACTACCAAACTGTTCATCTCTTTAAGACAATTCTAATGAGCTAAAAATCATAGCAGGATTATAAAAAAAGTGCTATCAAATAGGTAACGCACTGGTAACGCACCTGAAATTGGTTTGACATAGATCAACATATAGGCGGATTTGTGAAATACCCTAATTTTTAAGTAGTACAAAATGTTGATCTTATGACTGTCATTTTGATGACCATCATGTTGTTTGACGTTTATTTTAATTGGCTAGTATTTTTAATATATAAACTAAACTAAAAATTACTTGTATCCAGGTAAAACTCGCTATTGTATGACATAGTAAAATAGTAAGGTTTTACCAACAGGTATAATCTATACTTGCTATATGATTAAAGGCTAATGTTAATAATGAAAGTAACTAAAAAATCTATACAAGAAAAAGCTGAGGAGTTTTCTAATTTTCCTGCTGACTATACAATAAAGTATAAAACTTCAAAAAGAAGTTATAAATACTATATTGTTAAAGCAGGCATATATCCACCAGAATCTGAACTTGCTTATACACTAAAACCAAATCAATATCCTATTCCTGACAAATATATTGTAGAAACAACTTATGGTAAAAATGAACAAACGGTTATTTGTTATATAAATTATATTGCTAAACGTCCACACTATAAAATAATTTTTGGACTTGAAAAAGAAGATTTTGTTTGTTCAATCTTATCACCTACGGCTGCTGCAAATAATTATTTAAAAGTTTATAACGAAAAAAAA
>QKWP01001404.1:47715-73303 GCA_003550325.1 Gigaspora rosea
AAAAAAAAAACAGAACATTTTTTTAAAAAAAAAAAACTGAGTTCAAAATTTCTTAAACCCATTTAATCCATAAGCTACTATGGATTGTACCACAAAATGTGAAAAAAAACTTAAAAAAAAAACCATTATATTTAATTTTTATTTAATTTTTATATTTTTCCAATTTTTGCTTTTTTCAATTTTTGCATTTATAGCTTGGATTTTTTATTACCACATTTCAAATATAAAATTTATAAAAATTACCATTATCTCCATTAGCATTCTTTTAAATATACCTTTTTTGCTATTTAGCTATTTTCAAATATAACCTTTTTCTCCAATACCTACTTTTCAAATATAACCTTTTTTAAAAAACATGCCTCCATTAGTAATTTTTCAAATATAACCTCACATAGATTGTTCAGGGTTCTAGTAGTATGCTAGTATTTGCAGAAGATTAATATGATCATATAAATTTTAACATTATCTGATTTCAGTATTATCTATGATATATTAAAAAAAAAATAAAAAAAAAAACCAATAAAAATGTATTTAAGTAGTATAGTTATTTTTCTATAATTATACAGTTGGGTACATTCTAATATGGTAATTATAAAAACATATAACTTTATAAAAGTACCTCTATATAAGCACAAATTATAATTAATTTGTGATCTGCCTAAGAACCAGTGAAAAGACATAGTAAACAGTTAAGATATGTTTACTATATATTTTTTGTCTTTTTTGAAATCCGAAGTTTTCCAAAGAACAAACTAATTTTCTACTAAGCGATTATCTCTTTTACATTAAATAAAAGTTGTAAAGAAGCAAATTTTGGTTATAATAGTAGTTAAATTATTAAAATCAGCTTAGTGGGTTACAAGATATGAGCATTTTTGTCTTCGCGATTATATGTTTACTTTTTTGTTTATACCATATAGTCACAAAGACAAAAATGCTCATATTTTGTGATCTACTGGACCGATTTTAATGATTTAACTACCATTATGACCGGAATTTTCCCTTCTACAATTTTTATTTAATTTAAAAAAGATGTTAACTTAGAAAAAAATTGTTCTGTTCTTTGGAAAACTCCAGATTCCAAAAAAGACAAAAAACAATAGTAAATTTTTCCATGATTTACTATGTTATTTTACTGTTTCTTAGATGAATCATAAATTAATATAAAAAAAGTAATTTAGTAAAAGTATTTTAAAAATTTTATATAATTATAAATAGTTATTATATAGAAAAGTAAATATAATATTAAATAAATTGATTTTATATAATAAGAAAAATTGTTTAAAAAAATAAAATACATTTAGGCCACACACATAAATAAAATTGGTTCAGCCAGATGAATTTTTTTAAAAAAATCAAATGTTATTTTATATTAATATATATAGTTTTTAAGATTACTATATTTATTTTTATATAAAGAGTTTTAAGTATTAAAAAATTTATATTCCTTAAACTGTCTAGCAGGCAAATTTGCCTGCTAAAATTATTTTTAAAAAGTTTTTTTGAGTTTTCTTAAAATTTATTTAAGCATGACCCCTCTGTTTATTGAATAAAATTAAAGATATTCCTTTTATATATAATATATTTAAATTTTATCATTCTATTTTTAATTTTGATAAAGATATTACATTTTTAATAAAACTTATTTTTTAGTTCTACTATTAAAATTTTAAAAAGTTTCTTAAAATTTTATATATTCTCGAAGAGAAATTTTGTAATTACTACTAAGTAAAGTTCAAATTTTGCTTAATAAGTTGTAAAAGTTTTAATAATAAAATTAGTGTAATTTTAAATTGTCTACAACTTTGGATTAAGGTAATAGGGAGGTCTATCTTATATTTTTATTAAGTAAAACTAAAAAAAAACAGAAAAATTTTTAAAATTAAATTTTTTTTTAAAAATTATAAATTTTTCTTTTATAAGCAACTTCAAATTTTTTATAAATATTAGGCAAATAAAAAGAAGTTTTAAATAGTATATAATTATAGTTTATATTTAAAAAAAAATTATAAAATATATTTATTTTTAAAAAAATAGATCAGATATGAATTTATAAAATTTAAGCAACCAAATTTGCCTGCTAAAACTGGACGGTTTAAGGAATAACATTTTTTAGATTATAACAATAACATTTAGGTGCTGGGTGCACTTGGTTGGGTTTTAAGATGTTATGAGAACCAATTAATTTTATTTGCATAGCCTTACTATAAAATTTTTATACAAATTAGATAACTTTTTTTAGTATTGTTTTTTATTTTATATATCTACAAATATAGCTAAATTTTTTTTGTAAAAATGTAAAACAAAAAAAACATATTAATGAAATACCAAGTGATTTATATAAAAATTTTATAATAAGTATATTTTGTTCTTTTAACAACTTTTCCTATTGCATAAAAATCAGGTTACTTATTAGTCAACTGATGTGTTATAACAGTTTTTTGTTATATATTCTATTCTAATTGTCTGAAGGACACTCACAAGTAGAGCAATAGTACACCCGATGTCCGTGTGTTAGCAAATTCTGAATCCTGATTGGCTAGAGCAGGTGTAACATAAAAAAACAATCAAAACAATAGGAAACTGATGGTTATTGGTTAGATCAGGTGTAACATAAAAAAATTGATTTTATATTTGTCCTTCGGACTTTTAAATGGTTCCCATTTTCCTAGTATTATAAAATAATCAATCTATCATGAGTATTTTCTATATTTTTACTAGTTATTTTTGCATATGATAGTAAGGCAAGTTTAAACAATTTGCCAAATTTTTAGTTTTAAATTTTGATTGATTATAGTGATAAGAATTGAAAATTGAATTAATCGATTAGTTGTAAAGTTAACAACTAATCGATTTGAATTTTACAGACCCAACTTAGTCGATTAATCGATTAGTCAACTAATCAATTAGTCGATTGGCCAACTAATTGATTAATCGACTAGTCGATTGGTCAATTAATCAACTAGACAATTAGTTGTTTAATTAAATGATTATATAAGAACATCAACTTGGCTGTTTCAGTTGCTACCTTATGTATATTTTACCAAGTTTCGTTTATTATTTATTCAACTAATCGATTAGTTGGCCAATCAATTAGTTGGTCAATTAATTAGACAACTAATCGATTAATCAATTAGTTGATTAATCGATTGGCCAATTAATCAATTAGTTGAATAAAATCGATTAATTGATTAGTTGGATAAAATGATCTATTAACTAATCAATTGAAAAATTTTCATCGATTTGTATCACTAATTGATTATTGTTAATTGTAAATTCATCATTTATTTGATTGATAATTATTTTTTGGGCCATATTAATTGATTGATATTATAATTATTAATTTTGGACGCATGATTAACAAGCATTTTACTGGTTTTAGAATTTATAACATATGTATGAGCGTATATATTGTAGTATGAGAATAAATCTCCTATCAATAATATTATTTGTATAATTAATATTCATTTCGTTATTTATTTGCTAATATGTAAATATGTAAATTGTTACTGTTGCTATATTTAAGTATTAGTGCATAAGAGTAATTATTCTTTTTTAAATCATGTACAGTTCTTTATACCAATATCCATGACCTTGAGTGATTGTGTGATTATCATTTTGTATATATAATTAAACTTATTAAAAATGGTATCTTCTTATAAGAAATAAATAAAATATATGAAAGATTTAAATGAAATATATATTTATGAAAATTTTTCATTTCATTAACTGCATGTATAGTATATATTTCCTATTAGCTTATATCTTTAAATAAAAACTAATTAGAATTCATTTCAGACAATATTATTATATATTCTTAAATTAATTTTGTTTTATATTAGCCTATATTTTTATATAAACTTTGATTATAATTAATAACACTTATAATCATCATATATCTTTAAACAAACTTTGATTATGATTAATTACACTATTATTATATTGTAATGTACCTTATTGATATATGCAAAAACAAAAAAAAGCATTTACGTAAGTTTTGTTCTTTTGGTTGATTGTTAAATTTTGTTGATAACCAAATTTCATTATTATTAATTATTATTAAATGTTGTGAGGATGTAGAATATTTCTGACGAATAACAATATTTATAACTAGCTACTTTTCTATACTAAACTATCAATACTTTATATCCACAAGACTTCAATCCTAACATGGTAGGCAGGAAAGAGGCATTGATTGAGTTAGTCTGAGAGTTAGGGCTTAAGGTCTTGATATGGCGGTTTTGAAGTAAAATAAGTATAGCTTATATATATTTTCAGTATTCTTTTAAGTAGGCACTAGCTAATAAGGGGGCTTTCAGAAATTAGCTGATTTCAGAGAGGTGGATGGGTCAGCTGAAGTATCAGGTATAATTCCGGCCAAAATTTTATAATTCTAGCCAAAGTTACAAAATTATTTTTGACCAAAATTATAGATTTATTAACAATATTTTAATAATTAATAACTTTTAATTTACTGGATCAAATTTAATGATTTAACTACCAAAATAATCCTCTCAACGAGAGAATTCTAGCAAGCCAAAATTATTAAAATCTAATCACTGGATCCTAAGATCAGAATAGATATATGTTACTATAAAAGTTTTATAATTTATTAAAAAGGATTTTAAAAAATGGTGCACCTGCACCACGGTGCACCCCCGGATAACACCCCCGGATTACCCCGGATCAATGATCGATGGTGCACTCCGGATTATGTGATCGAACGGTATGTTTGTTTTTTATTAAAAATTTTATTTAAGAATTACGATTTATAGCGATTGATAGATTTAATTTATTAATCTTGCACAACATGATACAATAATTATGTTATATTACAAATCGCATCAACTATCTGATCGCAATTACTAAAAAACAACCTAACTAACAGCAAAAACAATGCCACTTCGTTACACACATTACAGCTTGTGTTGCTTCGCTTACACTCAGCAACACAGACAGGGCTCGCTTCGCTCACCCTGTAGTCGCTTTGCTCCCTTTCCTAAATATTCAATACAACCACAACTAATATACTCTAACTTACCCTAACCCTAATCCAACCTAATGACTCATAGCGAGAATACACGTTAAATCGATGGTATCAACGATTATAAAACTAATTTACCATTCTAATTACGGCGATACCAACGACTAAGATAAAAAAAAAGAGATGCACTTGACAGAAGAAGAAGAACCTTCATGAGATGCCAAAACCTAACGTTTTTACAATGATAAAATAATATGCCCCAAGAAAACTCTAAGACGTTTAATGAACCTAGAAAGAAAAATCAAGCGTTAGTAAGCATTCACAAGTAAAACAAACAAGAACAAAAATAATACATCCAAGATTCCAAAGACACTTCTAGGAAAACTCAGAATGCGCTATAAAAACGAACAAGCGTTAATAACACGTTAATACTGTATAAACAATGATATAAACGAAGCCATGCTTCCCTAAAATAGTCGCTACATTGGGCCAGAAATGCCTACCAAAAAAGGCTTGCGGTAAACGACTTCACCAACAACAACGGCATGAGATCACATGAAGGTTGGCGAAATCCCAGAAACACCAATAGCTACAGTCTTAATAACAATAAACAAACAACAACACGACGAAGTTATAATATCCACGACTACCAAAACGATCACTTAACCGAACGGCGTTATTCACCATTTAAAAAAAAATGTTAGTAATGAATAACCACAAAAACACAACAACAACGGTGCCAAGATTCTAAATCAACGAACTCACCTTCCCACTGCCTCCCTACTAGCAACAAGGTATGACAAAAAACCTGTGCTCAAAGTCGACCACCATGAAATTGCACTAACCACGAATCCATGCCTACAACAGAACGTCAAAATCACACAACCGAAAACAGAGTCAGCAAGAATGGGCAGTTGAAAGGACCATAAATAACAAAGGCCGAAACCATGCCAATGACCACCGTGACTGCCAAGATAACTACCGGTATAGTAAACGAGTAAGTATATAATAAAAAAAAAAAAAAAAAAAAAAAAAAAACAGTGATTATCATGATTATTGATCATCACTAATTGTTTATATGTTTATGTACCCCGTGATCTGGGGGTGCACCATGATGCATGGTGCACCAAAATATAAATTTCTATTAAAAAATTATAAACTATTTATAGTAACACAAATTTATGTCAATCTCTGGATCCTGTAATTGGATTTTTATGATTTTGGGCTTGCTAGAATCCTCTCATTGAGCTAATCATTTTGGTAGTTAAATCATCGAAATTGGCCCAGTAGATCAAAAGTTATTAACAATTAAAAATTAATTTTTAATTGTTAATAGCTTTTGTTCTACTAGACCAATTTCAATGATTTAACCTATTTTAACTACCAAAATAATCAGCTCAATGAGAGGATTCTAGCAAGCCCAAAATCATAAAAATCTGATCACAGGATCCAGAGATCAGAATAAATTTGTATTACTATAAATGGTTTATAATTTTTTAATAAATTATAAAACTTCTATAGTAACACAAATCTATTCCAATCTTAGGATCCAGTAATTAGATTTTAATGATTTGGGCTTTTTAGAATCCTCTCATTGAGCTAATTATTTTGGTAGTCAAATCATCGAAATTGGCCCAGTAGATCAAAAGTTATTAACTTTTGATCTACTGGGCCAATTTCAATGATTTAACTACCAAAATAATCAGCTCAATAAGAGAATTCTAGCAAGCCCACAGAATTCAGAGATTGGAATAAATTTGTGTTACTATAAATGGTTTATAATTTTTTAATAAATTATAAAACTTTTATAGTAACACAAATCCATTCTGATCTTTGGATCCAGTGATTAGATTTTTATAATTTTGGGCTTGCTAGAATTCTTTCATTGAGCTGATTATTTTGGTAGTTAAATCATTGAAATTGGACTGTTAAATCAAAAGTTATTTACTATTAAATATTATATCTAACTTTTAATAATCATAAAATCTGATTGGCTGATTGGGGTATCAGATAGGGATGGGTGGAGTAGAGGTAAGATGGGCTCATAGTAAAAAAAAATCAGTTAATTTCTGAAAGCCTCTTAACTTTCTTTTTCCTTAGGTTGAAATGGTTGATTTTAGTTGTGGACTTGGTTTATGGTATCATGGAACAAGAGCAATCGGGTTGCCTATTGGAATTGATGTAATTTCTAATCCAGTTTGAGAACGATCCCACGTATTGGCAGAGTACAGCAATTAATTAGCAGAGTAGTTTATTGTACGATAAATAAGGTAATTAATAATAATCTAATCAATTCGGGTTTTATATAAATTGTTTTTGTTGATTACTAAACCTTTTATTCTTTTATATTTTTAGTTGACAAAATCAGGTTTTACAATATTCTTGAAGTTATAATTAATACAAAAGGGATTTTTGGGATATGAAAATAGCAAAGTTTCGAAGGGAAGCTGTCTTAGCTTTAGGGTTCCGCAATTTGATTTGATCTTCAAATATTTGAATCAAATATTTGATCAAATTTAAGACTATATTTGATTTGATCAAATTCAAATATGCCCAAATTTGATTTGATTTGACAAATATTTGATTTGATTTGAAAATTACTATTAAAAATTCAAATTCAAATCAAATTCAAATTCAAATATTTGAATCAAATCAAATTCAAATCAGGGTCAATTTGATTTGATCAAATTCAAATTAATCCAATATTTGATTTGATTTGAATTTGAGGAACCCTATTTAGCTTTGGTTACTTTTAAAGGAAATTTCAAGAGAAACAACTACTACCGTATATTTCCGAAAATAAGCAACCATTTTTAGCCAAAAAATTACACGAAAAAATGAGGGATTGCTTATTTTCGAAATATTGAGATTTTTGAAAAAATTGAAAAACGTACTAATAAAAAGTTATCCAAATGACACCAAATTTTTACTATAAATGTATTTTTATACGCTGAATAACTTTACTTAATCGACCTTTTGAAGTTTATTTAGTAAAAAAAAACTTTTATAGTAGCAACTGCTAACGCGTTTTTTGAGAATTTTGAAAAAAACAGGGAGTTGCTTATTTTAGGAGGTTGCTTATTTTCGGGTATATATGGTAACACTTCTACTCTTATTTTGAAGGTTATTCTTGAATTTCTGAGTTAGCTTTATTTGAACGAAAAAAGCACATGTATTTATACTTTTTACATTATTGCATCTTTCACAATATTGCTACAAATTATCAAGTACTAACTAGTTTTCCTGAACTAATTATATTTGATATCTTTGATATCTTTAATATTACTAATATCTTTACTATTCTAAAGATTTCTATTATACTTAATATTTTTAAAATACTTGATATATTCAACGTACTTAATTTTTTTGGGATCTTTAAAATATTAACTATCTCAGATCGTTGAATCAAGTTTAGAGCAGGTAAGGTAGTACTATATCTTTAGGGGCTTATAGTATTGTATACTAATCTCAAGGGGTCCTATACTTTAAATATAATTAATAGTATAATGAAAGAGGTTATATACATATATATATATAAAAAGTAAACTATAATGAATATTTTAAGAAGCTGGATACCCTAACGCTTCTTACAATGTACACACTAATGCTTATTCATAGTACTAATAAATTTAAAAATAAGCTTATGTTATCTGTATGTAAGTGTATACATAACTGTTTTATTGTCCGGAGCAAAGCAGAGGACTCCTATTTTCATGTCATTAGCAATTTTTGTTTGTCTGTTCACCCATGTGATCAATGATCTACACATACTAAAGGCCTTAGCAATTTTGTCTGTCTGTCCTTCACATAATCAATTGATCTACACATACTAGAGGCGTTAGCAGATTTTGTCTGTCTGTTTGCCCACGTGATCAATGATCTGCACATACTAGAAGTCTTATCAAAATTTGTCTGTCTGTTCGCCCATATGACCAATAACAACAATAATTAACGTTTTTTTAATTCGTTCCGGACTTATAGCTTCTGTTTTCTAGTTTTAATACTAGCTATAAACCCATATAATAATGCACGGGAAAACTATTTTTAATTATTAAATTAATAATATGCTTTTTTTTGGATGATATTAAATAAATTTGTGATTAGTTCTAATAAATCCAGGCTTGGTTCGAATAAACCTAGGCTTGGTTCAAATAAACCTATACTTGATTCAAATAAACTCTTTTTTTGGTTCAAATAAACCCAGGCTTGGTTTAAATAAACCTGGGCTTGGTTTAAATAAACCTAAGCTTGGTTTAAATAAGCCTACTCTTGGTTTAAATAAGCTCATTTTTGGTTTAAATCTTATTTTTGAATCAAATAAGATGATTTTGGTTCAAATAAACCTGATCTGGTTCAAATGATTCCTATTTTGATTCAAATAATACAATTAGGTTCAAATTAACCTAATTTTGGTTTAAACAAACCTGATTTGGTTCAAATGAATCCAATTTTGGTTCAAATAAACCTATCTTGGATTAAATTAAAAAGTGACCAAAAAAGAATTTGTATAATATTATACAACATTAATAGCGTGTAACCAAAATTATATTTGCAAAAACAGTGCAATAAGCTTTTGTGTAACTTATTTGCATATTTGTATTACACAAATTATATACTTTTGTATAGTGTAGCATAAAAAGTATAAAACTTATAAATTCATATTGCCCAATCATATTGCAATATAAATGAGACTTGTTATTGCCACCCTCTACTTTTGTTAATGCCACCCCCTACCCCGGAATCCGGACCGTTTCCGGCCTTTCTGTTCCACTTTCGGCCTAAATCATATAACCCAAGCCACAAAACAAGGCCACATGACCAATAAAATTTGTCTCAAAGCTATTTAGTTATATGAATTTGTAGTGCATAATTTGTGTAACCTTTTTATCAATTAATTTATAAACCGGAGTCCTAGGTCTGGTCTGGGTTTATATAGAATTTTATTAATAAAATTCTATAAATTCTTAAAATTCACAAATTCTTATTAATTAATTCTAACTTAATGCACTGAGTAAACTTGTTTAGCACTTAAAAATACACCAAATCGGCTATGTTGTTTTTATTTTACTTAAAATTTGGAGAACAGATGTATAATTTTGGATTTTTGATCAAAAAAGTCAAATTTAAAGTATCTTTTCTCCAAATTTCAAGTAAAATCAAAACAACACTGCTGATTTAATTTATTTTTAGGTGCTAAACAAGTTTACTTAGTACATTAAATTAGAATTAATTAGTAAAATTTTATGAATCATAAGATTTTATAGAATTTTATTAATAAAATTCTATAAATTCTTAAAATTCGCAAATTCTTATTAATTCTAAATTAATACACTAAGTAAACTTGTTTAGCATTTAAAAATATACCAAATTGACTATGTTGTTTTTATTTTACTTGAAATTTGAAGAACAGATGCATAATTTTGGATTTTTGATCAAAAAAGTCAAATTTAAGCATATTTTCTCCAAATTTCAAGTAAAATAAAAACAATATAGCTGATTTGATGTATTTTTAGATGCTGAACAAGCTTACTTAGTGCAATAAGTTAGAAATAATTAGTAAAAGTTTATGAATTATAAGATTTTATAGAATTTTATTAATAAAATTCTATAAAATCTTATGATTTCATAAAATTTTACTAATTAATTCTAATTTAATACACTAAATAAATGTGTTCAGCACCTAAAAATACATTAAATCAGCTGTGTTGTTTTTATTTTACTTGAAATTTGGAGAAAAGATGCTTAAATTTGACTTTTTTGATCAAAAATCCAAAATTATTCATTTGTTCTCCAAATTTCGAGTAAAATAAAAACAACATAGCCGATTTGGAGTATTTTTAGGTGCTAAACAAGTTTAATTAGTGCATTAAATTAGAATTAATTAATAAGAATTTGTGAATTTTATTAATAAAATTCTATATAGACCCGGACCGGACCTAGGATCTCGGTCTATAAATCGATTGGATAAAAAGGTTACACAAACAATGCACTTCAATTTTGTGTAACTAAATAGCTTTGAGACAAATTTTATTGGTCATGTGACCTTGTTTTGTAGCTTGGGTCACATGATTTAGGTCGGAAGTGGTCCAGAAAGGTCGGAAGTGGTCTGAAAATGTGCCGGATTCCAGAATAGGGGGTGGCATAGGACCCCGAGCAATCTATAAACAGCTAACAATTTTAAAAAATTGTTATATATTTCTAAAAATAGGAAAGATCTATAGAAAAACAGTCAAAAATAAGCATTAATATTACTAAATATAGAAAAGATTTATACAAAAATAGTTAAAAATAAGCAAAAGCAAATTGGCACCTATTTATGCATAGCTCGAGGTCCTGGTGGCATTAACAAAAGTGGGGGACGTCTAAAGCGGAGTCAACTCATATTTAATAATTTTCTCGATTAACTTTAGGGTTAGGGACATCCTATGTTAGTGTTAGGTTAGGTTTTAGGCAATTATATATAGGCAAAATTAGCTTCTCAACATTTTTGATTAACCTATCTGAGGTAGGTTTAGACTACCATTTTTTGTATATTCAGGTTTTTGTTTTTATTTCTTGTTTTGCTTCTCTAGCGATCGTCAAAATTCTACAATTTGATTGGTAGTTTATCATATGATTTGACTCCGCTTTAGACGACCCCTAAAAGTGGGAGTGGCAATAACAAGTCTCCATAAAATAGATATACAATTTAAAAATTAAAGTAATACAATTTAATAATTATTTATATTGTTAGTCTAAATGTTATCATTACACAATATAAATAGAGTAATCTAAACGTTATTATTACACAAAGATTTTTTAAATAGTTATAGAAGATATAGATTTCTAACTCAAAATTTTACTAAGTTAACCCTGAGTAGATTTTTAACAAAAATTGATTTTCTCGCAATTTTGTATAAATTTTAATATTATTATTATATGCCAAAGTTACACCCAAATTTTTTTAGTATATAGTTATAAATATATTATATATAATCTTTCTTTTATATAATGATAATAATTTGTATAAACACTAAATTTAACAATATTGGTATTTATATTATATAAAATAAAATACATAAAAAATTTAAATGAAATATACAAAAACAAATTCTTATTTTATAAATTGCATGTAGTATTACATATTTAGCATTAGCTCATGTATTTATTAGGGGTTTAATTTTGTTTATATAGTAATAGCAAATATTCTTAAACAGAAATTGATTATAATTAATTTTTTTAGTATTAACGTATATTTTTAATTGAATCTTAATTATATTTGATTACATTTAATATTAGCTTATATCCTTAAATAGATATTGAATATGATTAATTTTACCTATTACAGTATTATACTGTTTTTTATTAATATGGTGCAAGAAGTCTATACTCAACATGTTTCAATTTTTAAATCACTATAATTTTTTGTACAAAAGGTTTTTTAAAAAACTGACCAGTAACTTTGTAGAACAATATTAGTTCTATAAATTTGCCAAATATTTTTTTGAAAAACCTTTTCTATAAAAAGTTGATGTATTTTGAAGATTACTATTGTTTTATATATAATTACTATGTGTTTCAATTTTAACTAACTTTAAAGTATTATAACTTTTTATAAAAGCAATATTTTAAAAATCTGATTGGTAACTTTGTTCATTATAATAAGCTCTACAAATTTGCCAAATATCTTTTAAAAATATTGCTCTACAAAAAGTAGATGCGTTTTAAAGTTATACTATTTTATTGTCTAGTATAGGCTTCTTGCACTATATATAAAAAAAAATTTTTTTGTGATTCTGAATATTTTGGTTTAATATTTTGTTATAATTTAAGAAAAATAAATTTGTCACACCTGCGACATGTTGCACCCTGTCGACCAATCAAATTGCATGATTTTAAAAGCAAAAAATTTTATTTTTTAAAAATTTAAAATTTTATTTAATAAAGCATAAAAAAATATATAATAGCACTTTATATAATGTAAAATTAATGTAAAATTTTATTCTGAACAACTTTTTCTAAGTCATAAAGATAGGTTGTCTTAGTAAAAAAACATTTTATAAGAAAAATCAAAAATTTTCAAAGTTAGCACATATAAAACATTTTTTTACTAGAACAATCTACTATTTTAACTTAGAAAAAGTTGTTTAACATAAAATTTTACATGTAATACAGTGCGCGACACTTAAAGACTACACAAACTTTAAAAGCTAATAACTTATTATCTAAAAAAAATATTTTAAAAAGGAAGCCACTATTTTATAACTAAATCAATTTATTACAACTTAACGGCCTTATTTTTTAAAAAGTTTTAATAACTTTTCAAAATATATAGCTTTAAAAATATAGTATTTTTATATGATACGTAGAAATTTAACCAAAAATGGGACAAGTTACATGTTTTGGCTTCTTGTTATTGGCTAATTTTAAAATTATTTTTAAAATTATTTTTAAAATATTTTTTATTAATTAATTTTTGACCAATCAGAATACAAGAAATCAAAAAAATATCAAATTTCAATATGAAATTTTTGAAAATGGGACAAATTATGAAAATGTAGTCTTTAAGTGTCTTGCACTGTACTTAAACGTAAATATAGATTATATTAGTAGAAAAAAAGTTTTATATGTGCTAACGATTGAAATTTTTGATTTTTCTTATAAAACGTTATTTTTTTACTAAAACAATCTATCTTTATGACTTAGAAAAGGATGTTTAGAATAAAATTTTACATTATATGCTTTGATATTGTTTATTTATTTTTATATTTTACTAGTAGAATTTTTAATTTTTAAAACTTAAAATTTTTTGTCTACAAAATCGTGCGATTTGATTAGTCGGAATCAGGGGTGCGACATGTCGTGGGTGCGACAAATTTCTATTCCTATAATTTAATTTTATTTTTATTGAACATATATGCTAATCTCGTTCACTTGATTTATGGTACTAAATAAATTCAAAATAAGCTTATATATATATTATCTATGTGTATATTATTATTTTATTAATATTTTAAGCTTTTTTTGCTAAATCATACATTAATTTGTATGCCAATGTGTATCTGTAATTTTAAATCTTTTTTTTTTTTTTTTTTATTCTTTGACGGTCTCGCTAGAGCTTAGCTAGGTTAATTACATAATATATAGTCAACCCTCCATAAATACAACTCGTAGGGACAAGCCTACAACGTGCATTTAGGGAGGTTTGCATTTAGAGAGAGCCAATTAAATTGCAGCTTTTAAAAATTAGACCATCAAGTTTGTGTAACTTCTAACAAACTAAATAACCTATCTTAAATACTAAAATTTGATTGGCCACATGCATTTAGGGAGGTTAGTGTGATATAAAATGTTATTCAAGAGAACGTGCATTTACAGAATATAGAACATGCATTTAGCACTAATAACATTTTACGGAATAGAAAAAAACCTGCATTTAGGGAGGTATTGCATTTATGGAGGTTGCATTTATGGAGGTCTGACTGTATATCTAAGAAGAAAAATAAACTATCTAATTTATCTACCTAATATATAAGCCTAACCTTATTCGGCTGTTTCAAGGAGTGCCCAAATACGACCTGTCGCACCAACTTCTAGAAGTTGGGTCTCAACGTCAAAATACCGTCAAAAACTATACCAGTAGGGTTTCCTACTAGTTTTAATAAAGTTTTCCATTGCAACTAATGTTGCATGGTTTATTTCCAACAATGTAATGTCCCTTTTCTCTTCTTTCTGTCTTACTATCGAATTAGGAGTTCCTTGTTTCTTATGTTTACTTGATTCTACTCCTCCTCCTTTATTAATGTTCCACTGTACTGACAGGCTGGCTTCACCATTAGTAGACCTGCATGATTCTGGTCGGTTTGACTATTTCATTATCCCTAGTCTTTTTTCCCAAATGATTATTTGATCACACCTTTTTTTCCAAATGTCTTCATAGAAATAATTCCAGTACCCCTAGAGGACAGCCATTATAGCAACCTTGGTGTCTCTGTAACTTGGAAAGAATTCATTGAGCTTGTCTACTATCTTTTGGCTTATCAGACCTTTGGCCATGTTTAACCTAATACCGGCTCTACAATCTACGTCCCTTCCAAATATAATCCTAGAGATTGCAGGTGGGTTAATCCTGCTTTTAGCTTCTGGAGTAAGCGTGTTCCAAGCATTTTCTCCTGTGAGTGCTTCGATTCTTCTCTATTTTAACTCGAAGGCGGTACATTTTGTGATATGGCTCAGTGTTTCAATTTCGCTTTTCTGGCAAAAGATACAGTTTGGCGAGTCGTAGATATTCAGTTTTCGCTTATGTAGTACTTCAAGAGTTGGAGCCAAATTCATCAGAAATTTAATCTGTATTGATACCTTTTTGCTTTTGGAAATAGAATTACACCTGGTTCCGAGCTGGGTTTTATACCTATCCCAGAAAATTTTCCAGCAAAAGTTATCTTCTTCATCCTTCACTTTAACTGCTTCGAAGGCTTTTGTTTCACTCTATGTAAAATTCGAGTTCATATTGTGTAGTATACTGAGAAATTCGCGAGTGGGCATTTCAACCAGGATCCCTTTCCAATATAATGCCCCACGTATTAAGGATTTGTTTTTTATAGACACCGTGCTTGTAGCAGAATCTCTAATTGCTGTTTTTGCTAGATAATCCGCTCTATTATTCCATACGTCATCACTATGGCCTTTAACCTTTTGCAAGATAAGCTCGAGTTGTTTAATCATACATAGTTCAACAATTTGTGAGACTATCATATAGTTCTTTTTCTTGTACCAACTGCTATTGGATACCTGTTTCCAACCCTTTCAATGCTATTAATAGCAGCTAGACTGTCAGTACAAATTGTAACTACACTTCCCTTCGGGCAAACCAGGAGTGCTGACCAAATTGCTAAAAGTTCTGGTTTGGTTGAAGATGGCCATAGACTTGTTTTTTCATAGTATTCGTCTAATGCTATGTTTCTTTCTAGATCTACTAATACCCAACTAAATCCCATTTGTGCCGTATTTGGGTTTGACTCCTCTCTTATAACCAAAGAACCATCCGTATAAAAAACCAAGTTTTTTTCCCCCCTATTCAAAATCCTTAACAAACTATCTATTAAATCTGAGGCTACGTCTAAATTTTTTGTTCTATTTTTAACTATTTCTACTTCTAATTCCTCTATAGTTTCCAATTCTTGTAGAATCGATTCCGTACCTTCTGTTTCATTAAACTTTATACCGATCTTTCAAACATTTCTGGTGATATTAGCAGGTGCCCTGCTTCAACCAACTTTTCCGATGAGGGAAAAACTCCAATTATATTGTGTTTATAAATTTGGCTAACACAATTTGGGCTAGCTTTGAGCGTATTTAGTGCACAACCTCTACATTTACTGGCCATTCTTGTTGAAGGGTTTTGAGCCTTTGCTGAAATCCAGTGCTCCACAAGGATTCTATTACCACCTTTTTTTAGAACCTTGCCTAGCTCAATCGATGAGTTTTTTGTTTTAAAATAGATTCCCTCTTTGTGTCTATTATCTTCTTGTAGCTTATTAAGAACCAGTCTAGAAGCGAGATTATTCAGTGTCTTTGTTTGATAACTTGTATCGATTTGGCGCATGCTTGGATTTATGATTAAGTTTTCTTCCAAGAATTTGAACCAGCCAGCTTTCCTACTCTTCTTGCTTCCTGCTCGGAGTAACTTGATTTGCGGCCATTTTAGAAGGGTTTTTCCATCCTCTTCTAATAGTTGTTCTATATATACTATTCCTAGTTCAAAGAGGTGATAGTAGGCCTTTGTGAAAACCTTTTCTGGCAAAATTTTATTAACTTCTATACCCAGTGAACCTGGCCTTCGTCCTAGTTGCTCCTCTCTATAGAGATTGATCCCGCAATTCATACTTTTTGCCTTGAAAAGTGTCAAACATGCCAGATTATTTCGCCAAATTTTAGCAAGCCAAACTGGCGAACCTGCGATGTGTGTCCAGTCAAGGTAGCCGGCACATGCAATACCCTGATCAATTCGAATTCTTGTAATTTCTTCTATGATACTGTGACTGCCAAGTCTTTTCTGAATACTAGTCAACTGTTTTATTAAAAGTTCTGACCAGAGAGGCTTAATGTTTACTAGATTGTTGTGCATAATAATCTGGTTATTTGCTGTACAAGCTAGTCCAATTTTTTGTTTGCAAAGTTTGATATATGGCTAGTGGATTCTTTCTAATACGTGTTTTGAAAGTTTAGATGTTTGTAGTATGTAACATAATTTTGGAATTATGACCATATTGTTAATATAGGTTAGTTGACTAACAGTCATTTTCTTTCTGTACAGAGTGTCTATTACTTGTTTTACAATATAAGATGCTTTTTGTCGAATGAGTGATTCTTGCATACCCTTACTAATCCAAACTCCCAATACCCTAATTAAGGACCTTCTTTCTTCCGGTACTACTCTTTGCCCACTAAGAACAATCTCTTGATCAGAGCTGCAGCTATTAATTACTAGCAGTTTAGATTTATTCCCATTGATCTTGATTTGGTTAAGCGAATAAAACTGCTCAGCTACATGAGTTATTTCACTAAGTTGTTCCTTTGATTCCGCTATCCAGGTTGTATCGTTAGCATATGTGACTACTGCAATCCTAGCTGTTGAAGTTACATTATGTTTAAAGGCAAGGTCTGTATAGCTTTTAGACTGCAACCTATATCCTAATAACTTATTTTCTTGCACCCGGCATAGTAGTGGATCGTAGAACAACCTCCACAACAAGGGGAAAATGACCTCTCCTTGATCGATTCCTTTGTCTGCCTGTATTTCTTCAGTTAACCCGTGTACTGTTATAACCTTAATCTTCCTTTCTTGAAATAAATTTAAGATGAAGTAACATATGTTATCTGGAAGCTTGATTCTTTTTAGAGCTAGGTTCAGCATATGTAGGGGCACAGAGTCAAAAGCCTTTGACATATCTTGCATAAGCAACCATAGCTCCTTTATTTTCTCTTTAGCATCCTCCATTATTGCATTAATAGCATGTACTGGGTCCTCTGTGGAGTTATCTGGGAGTCCTGCAAAATTGTATTCTTGAAGAATATTGTATTCAACCATAATTCTCGAAAGTCTTTTCATGAGGATACGAGTTACGCATTTATGAAATGTTTCCAGTAGTGCTATAGGTCTCACATTATAAAGACTGTACTCCCAGTCCGCTTCCTTGGGGATTGGATACAATTGCGCTATTTTCTACTTCTCTGGAACTTGACCACTCCTTATACATATTTCCGCAAACTTTCTGAAGAGCAGTTGCGTATCTGCACTTGCTTTTTTAATAAGGGTATAATCTATACCAGATATACCTGGAGCAGTATTTTTCTTCACTTCTGAGAGCATCTCGTACCATTCCTCCTCTGAGATCTCTTCACCTAGACTTTCGTACCATTCTACCTTTGTTTTTTGGTTCAAAATATTCTGCCCATTCTTGCCACATAGCAGAGCTTTCTATTGGTGTGCTTGTGCCGTTGAACTGTCTCTGAAAATGCTCTTTGGTTTTGTCCAATACTTCTTGCGGACTGTTCAATAGCTCCCAAGTTCCATTTTCTTGCACTATAACTCTGTCTAGTTGGATTTTATTAAATGGTTTTTCTAGAAGACTTTTGAGCATTTTGCCCTGTCTACCATGTATCATTTCACATCTTTCGTTTGTGTAGTGTTCAATTTGTATAAGGTTTTCCTTGTAGCATTCTGCCGCTAATTTCCGGTTTAGTATCCTCTACCAACCTCTAAGATCCTCTTGCCAATTAAATAAATCCTGTCCTTCCCAATGATCCATTTTAATATTTAATGCTGTGCTTATCGAAAAAATTGGTTTGTTCCATTTGGTGAACTTTTCCTGTTCCCTTTTTGCTCTAGACTTGCTAATCTCTCTAATGATCTTACTAATTTCGACTACACTTCAATATAGGAGTGACTTTTTCTTCTTTGTTTCCTTCTTTCTATTGTTAAGTGAATTTAAGATTCTCTTTTTGGGTATATTTTTATTCACGGCACAGAGAATTCCGTTCATAAAACTATCCCATATGCGATCTAGCAAGTTTTGATCGATCGTTTCCTTCGGATCAATTCTTTCCAATAAATCTATTGAGTTCCTTTTTGTTAAATATGTGTCAAGATCACTGGCATAACTCCCAGTCTTCTTCACTAGCCTTATTGTATAGGTAAATTGTTCTTTGATAACCTTTTCTTTTAGTTTTGGCTATACTTTGTTCGGCTTTTAAATATTCGATTCTGATTCCTACTGATGATACCTTGTGGTCACTACCAGTAATTACTGACATATCCAAAATTTGAGCCTTCATTAAACCTGCAAGCAAGTTGTTTGAGATCCAGACTTGATCAATTCTTGTACTGTTTTTCTGATTAGACCATGTAACTTCTTTCGAATCTTGATTTACTTTCTTGTATGTGTCTACAAAGTTTTAATTTATTAACCAGGTATGTAGTGAGAGGTGCTTCTGTTTTGTGTTTGTATTTTCATTAAGACGGACTAGCTTTGGGTCGATAATGTGATTAAAGTCACCCATTATCACAAAGTGTTCGCTTTGCTTTCCCTCTAATATTCTTTTAATTACCAGTTGTTGCACCTTTTTTAAAAAAACCTTGTCATTCGGAGGGATATAAAGCATTATTATCACTAGAATAAATTGTTTGAAGAAGAAGGTTGCTTCTAAGAAATACTCGTTTCCTTTTTTAACTTTCCCCAGGTGAAGTTCCCATAGTTTTGAGACCAACAAGCCAATTCCCGAGCCTTTCTTCTTATTTTTACAGGCATTTGCCCAGAAGGAAACATATCGACTATCGTCTTTTAGTATTAATTTGCCCTTTTTACTCGTTATATTAGTTTCTGCTAAACCTATTATATCCACTTTTTCTTCTACTTCCCATTCGATTAATCGTTCTACCTTTAAACTATTGTATTTGAGCCCATTAATATTATGATAGCTTATATTGAGATTATCTAAACTACTTCTTTCTGAGTCTATATTGAATTGTATTGTGTTAATTGTTTGTTGGTTTTGTGCATTGTTTTTCCCTTTGTTTGGCAAGGCACAAATCTTGCCATGTTTCCTTAGTGCAACTGTGGCGCCTTTAGGAGCGAGAGTGGGCTATGTGCCCACCTATCAGATCATTTCCCCCATAGTTAATGTGCCCAGTTTGTCTATTTTCTATTAGTTCCAATCTATTAAGTATCTCATGTAGTATTGTGTTAACCTGTAGTTGTTCTTGTGAGGTGGATGTAAGTCTGAGGTTTTCTTTATTTCCTGTTTCCCTCGTCCTTTTCCCCATGTGTTCTCTATGGTTTTTAATCGATTTTTTTTCATTCACCTGAACATTTTTTTTCGATTTACCAAATTTACGTTCTCTGTTGATAATTATAGCGTTTGGACCTGTTAGGATTCTTTCTTTCCTAATATCTTGTTTAATTCTAGGCTCGAGGCTACTTCTAGAAACCCAATCTAGTTTAGTATGATAGTAATATACCGTTTTTTCTAGAGCTGAGCTACAGTCTTGCTCGTTTGCAAAAATAGATGGATGCAGTTCCCCTTTGGTTTCCATTTCTATTAGTCGAGATGTAAACAGCTTTTACGTTAATGCATCTGAGCTGTCTGAGTAGTGTGGTTTCAATTGCCACTTTAGGAACATTCTTCACAATAAGTTTGTGTTTACTTCTTTCCACAAGTGTCTCTGTATCGTATTGACCTTGGGTAATTCGGACTATTTTTCCCAATTCAAATGTACAGCCTATGCGTTTTCTAGTTCAGCCCTTCTTTTTTCATTTTTAAACTCGACTTCTACGTACGCCGCCTTTGACTTTCCGTTTGCCATAAATCCTTTGACTGTTACTCTACCATAGTAACTGAGGTTTTTCCTAATTTGCCGTGCGAGAGTCCCATTTGGTATATCCCATAAAGTAAGGTTTTTCCTAACTCTTTCTCTTGTCCTGTTGGGAGAAGGGTTTAGCTTAAACAAATCCTTTTTTATGCTTGTTATATTTTTAGTTCTCTGATCTAATTTCTTCTCTGATTCTGTTTCGTCTTGGTTTGAATTTATATCCAGTTCCATTGGAGATTTACTATCTTCTTTCTTCCTTCTTTTGTGTGTTTCTAAAAGGGTAGATATAACTTGGTTCTTGCTTATATAATCAATGTTTGCTTCTTGAAGTGGGTCCACTTCGTTATCTTTGTCTTGACCATTATTTGAGTCTAAGTCCATCGAGACTTTGGAGACGGTTTCTTTGTGCAATTCTATGTCAATCGACATTTGTTCAGTCTGAACTTTCCTTTGTCCTTCCATTTCCTCAATTCCATAATCAATAAAACCACTTTTAGCTTCTAGTAAAAGTTCCTTTCTTCTCTGTTCATCAGTTTGTATTTTGTCTTTTTTAATTAGCTTAAGTTGGTGTTCTGTAAGGGGCATGCCATTTATTACGTAATTTTTACCATGGATACATAGTCAGAGGTAGTGATCATGTCTATATATTATATTAATCAATTAGAATTAGATAAAATGATCACACCATACATGGGTAGAGGTGGCTACTAAGTAAAAAATATTATGTAATAAATGGCACGCCTCTAATTTTTAGATAGTTTTCAATCAACTGCCTTATAATATAAACTTCCTCTGCAGTGATTGTTTGGATTGCAACCGAGATTTCCTGGTCAATTATTTGTACTTTTTTACATTCCCTTTTAAGTAAGTTTATACAACTCCTAGCACCTGATCTAATGGCTTGGCAACCTTTTTTGAGAAAATTGACTTTCCAATCTGGTACTACGTAGGAGTTAATCATTGATTATCTACGCCAATATTTGATATTCTAAAAATAGCTTCCTAATTTGACACGTGTCTGTCCTTTTGGATTGTTTGTTGTTTATTGTTGTTTGTTTACTTTTATGTTTACTTCCGAACGTGTTTGTTTGTAACTAATCTGCACTACAGGGTATTACCAATGCCCTACAAATTTTGGAAATTTGTCGAATTTTTTTGTAAAAAGTATTTTTTCCTTGCCTACACCTGTAATTTTTTGCGTAAAAGAATTTTCATTCTAATAGACTATAGCCGAATTTTTGTTCTTAGTCTTTTTTATTAAGCTTGCTTGACTTGATTGCTAGTAGAGTTGTCTTGAATTTTTAAAATTCTCTTCTTGTTCGGGTGTGGCCGTGAGGATCAGCAGAAAGAGTTTGTGTAATTTTAAATCATTGTGCATTATATTATTAATTCGAATAAGCAAACTTATTAATATCATATCTACATGTATATCAGGGACCCAGAAAAATTTGGAAATAAATTTTTTCAAATTTTTCTAAATTTTTGGCCTAAGCCAAATTTTTTCAAATTTTTGGCGATTTTTAGAAAACATGTGATCTCTGGCCAATAAAAATGGGACAATGAAAAGTTTGGAAATAAATTTTTAATAAAATTGAAGTATTTGGGAACCCGGAAAATTGTGGGCCCAAAATTTTAGATAAAGTCTGGTCGGAAGATTTGGAATTGTGGTACATGTCTGCCGGGAAGTTTCGGAATAGAAATAAAATTTTTCACTTGTTCTGGTTACACAAAAATTGGAATATTTGATTGGTCAACAGTGCTTTTCTGACGAAAAATAGCTCAAATATTTCCAAATATTCAAAATTTTCATCCAAATTTTATCCAAATATTTACCGTTATCCAAATAAATTTTTGCGATTTGAGATCCAAATTTTTCTGGGTCCCTGATGTATATTTATAGAAAATTTTTAAATAATATGTATGAAAACAATACTTACTTTCGTGAATAGTGTGTAGTAATATGCATTTAATATTAGTGTAGATCCTTAAATGGATGTTAATTATAATTAGTTTTATTTAATATTGGTACATATTTTCAGATAGCATTAATAGGAATAATGTTTTACTAATAACTAATAATAAGGGGGCATCCATAAATAACGTTATATTTGAGGGGGGTCCCCCAAAATATAACGATTTTTCACTATATAGGGGGGTCCCCCCAACATAACGCAATTTTTTTATAAAATTTGTCTAAAACTTGTTCCAGTGGACCAAATTGGATGATTTTGGTACCATTCGAATCGTCTCGAGGAGAGGACTCGAATGGTACCAATTTCATTTGATTTGGAGCACTGAGTCACGTTTTATTAACGAAATACTATTGGTTATTATGTTTTCTTATAAAATTACTATAAAATCAATAGTATTTCGTTAATAAAACGTGATCCAGTAATCCAAATGAAATGATTTTTTACCATTGGATTTGTCTCATAGAGATGAATCGAATGGTACCAAAATCATCCAGATTGGACCACTCGATTATAATATATTCAAGTTTTTGTAAAATTTTATATATAAACATATTGATTTTGAAAAATTTTTTTATATAGTAGGGGGGTCCAGCGCTACTATGAGGGGTACATAACGTTATTTATGGATGCCCCCTAAATGATATAATATGTACATATGATAGCTTATATATAAATCCATGCGAATAACAAAAAAAGATAAGAGAAAATTGTTAACTAAAGAAAAATAAAGAAATGTTCACATTAAACAAAAACAACAAAAAACTAGGTATAAACATTCAATAATACACATATTACTCTAATATTTGTGTATAATATACATAAATTATTATATCATGCAATATATATATTACATTATACTGAGGGTGTGGCGACTTAGAGAAGTTGGTAAGTTGTCACCTCCCAAGTGGCAGGTTTAGGGTTCAAATCCCACTGACGACGCTTTGAAAAATAGATCTGTGTTCTGGTAATTGTTTCTTGTCGATCGGTTGGGTATATTACCTGTAGTCCTTGGTTACCATCTCGTAGGGTTCTGCAATTTGATTTGATTTTCAAATATTTGAATCAAATATTTGATCAAATTCAAATTCAAATTTGACTATATTTGATTTAATCAAATTCAAATATAGTCAAATTTGATTTGATTTGACAAATATTTGATTTGATTTGAAAATTACTATTAAAAATTCAAATTCAAATCAAATTCAAATTCAAATATTTGAATTAAATCAAATTCAAATCAAGATCAATTTGATTTGATCAAATTCAAATTGATCTAATATTTGATTTGATTTGAATTTGAGGAACCCTACCATCTCGAATGGGAGCTTTCGGGTGAAGTTGTATTACGTGACACAAAAAATCCAAGGAACCGAAAAAACAGAAACCCATTTGGCAAGACCCGAGTAAGGATTTGATGGTGCTACCAAAACCGGAATACTGGACCGGAGCTGAAGTACCGGACGTCGACCTCAGGAACAATGTCTACCAACCTGGCCACCGGATCGGGTACTGAAGGAAAAGGACCTATGCTATAGAAGTAGGTACCAGGGGGAGGAAAACCATAGTGGTACCTAATGCCGGGTAGATCAACCCTTCTGGGCCAACTGGATTGGAAGTCTGGGAAAACCGGGGAAGGACTAGTAGGAAAGTGATGGTGGGTACCGGGGTTGGAGCGAACCTTATAAGGGCAGAAGTAGGTAATGGTAGCGGTTAGGTATCCTTGACTACAAGTTGTTCGCCTCGGTGAATGCGTAAGTTACCGAAGTATAGGTATTACCTGGGTGGGACAGTAACTGCTTTACCAAGTTTTCCGCCAAGGATACAGAATTAAAATGGGTTCTAAGGACGACGGATAAGCATCCGGAACTGGCTGACTAACTGCTTATGTAATGGGCCTGTTCCGGTGATACAGGATGGGTTGGCAGGAGGAGCAGGGATCAGAGAGTTTAAATAGGCAATCACCTAGTCGGGTTGCAGGTATGGCAGCTAGTGTGGAACCCGCGAGGTAACCTTCGGGCAGACTACTTAAATTAGATGACCAAAAGTTGTACGTGTGGCTAGTTGTATTCTCGTCAATGTAACAAATGCAGATGGCCCTTAGTGGGACACTGACCCAAACATCCTGAATAAAAAAAATTCCTCAGTCCCAAGGCGGATACTTTAAAAAAATATATATATATATATATTACATTATACTGTATGCAATATTACCATTAAATACAGTCAGATCTTCATAAATGCAATCTCTATAAATACAATACCTTTATAAATACACAGTCTTGTTGTATTCTTGCTATATATGCACTTATAGAATTTTATCTTTCTAAATACTAAATGTATGATTTTTTGCTGTCCCTACATAGTAGGGTTCTGAAGTTCAGTTCAGTTCAATAGAGGTTCAGGTTCAGGTTCAATGAACTGAACCTGAACCTGAACCTGTTCTAAAAGTTCAATACTGAACTGAACCTGAAATTAAAATTATTGAACATGAACCTGAACCTGAACTTAAAAAAAGTTCAGTTCAGGTTCAGTTCAAGGTTCATGAACATGTTCAGGTTCATAATATATGCAAATGTTTGCCTAAATCACAAAGTTAGGATCAATTAGTAAAATTTAGAAAATCATAGAAATTTGTATGATTTTATTAATAAAATTATACAAATTTCTATAAATCTCTAAATTTTACTAATTGATCATAACTTCTTGCACTAAGTAATCTTGTTAAGCACCAAAAAATACATCAAATCGGCATATTTTATTTTAGTTTTCTTAAAATTTGAA
>QKWP01001404.1:74353-103484 GCA_003550325.1 Gigaspora rosea
CTATGATTCTCTAAATTTTACTAACTGATTTATACTTCTCACTCTAAGTAAACTTGTTCAGTATCAAAAAATACATATATTTTTATTCAGATTCAAACTAGTTTGCAAAATTTGTCTAGCCCGACCAAACTTATGATTGAGTTTGAGTTTAGTATAAAGTTTTAATAATAAAATTTAGAATTTGAGTCTGGTTAGGACCAGACCAAACCCGGACTCAAACCTAGAATTACTAGTTCATATGAACACCTGACTGAAACCTGAACATGTTCATGAACTTATGAACTGAACCTGAACTGAACCTGAACCAGCTCTAAAAGTTCAATACTGAACCTGAACCTGAACATGTTTTTAAAAATGGTCAGGTTCAGGTTCAATACTGAACCTGAACCTGAACCTGAACTTGACCTAAGTTCAGTTCAGTTCAGGTTCATAGGAACACTACTACATAGTGCATTTATGAAGAGTTGATTGTACAATTAGCATTAATAATATACATTAGTAGATCACATACTATAGCTTGTATCTTTTACAAAAACTCAAGCAAAATTATAATTTGATACAAACTAACATGACCATATGGAGGTGAGTCAGTAGAAAAAGAACAAATCATTTTTAATAAAATTTTTTTAATTTTTAAATTAAAATATTTTGACAACTATGTAATTAAATTTGCTAAAAAATTTTTATTTTAATCTTAAAATTATAAAGAATTAAAATAAAAAAAAATTTATTAAATTTATTAAGATAGTTGTTAAGATATTTAAGCTTAAAGTCAAAAAAACTTTTACTTAGAAAAAATTTGTTCATTTTTTACTGACTCACCCCCATATATACTAACTAACTAAAATATATTTAAATTAATTTCAATACAAATTTATTTATCTCAAAAAATATAAAATCGAATCAATTTCAATACAAATAAACTTTATTTTTAATTACTATGTAATTATTCAAAAGATAAAAATTTTTTTAATATATCAACAAATTACTATTTACCATACATATTTTGATTTATTTAACCAATAAATCAATAAATTGGTGACTAAATTAGCATGCGCAATAACTAGATAAATAAATAACTTTAATTAAAACTATTTGCAATAATCCTTCAAAAAAAATTATAATACCTCAATTACAACTAACTCAACCTTAACCATATGAAAATCAATTCAATTTCAATACAAATTTATATAATTTTGATTATACTATAATTGGCAAATAACAAAACAACTACAGTACAGATATAATACAACTTATATTGAAGATTATAAAATATATCAAATATTATAGATACAGTACAATGACAAAAATATGCTTTTTGATAGCAAATTTGCTTGACCTTTAACTTATGCTTAATTAATATTATTAAAAAAAGAATGGTATTTACTAACTAAATTGAATAGGTATATTATATAGTATATAAAAGAATATATATATTTAGAAAAGTTTTTTGAATAGAAAATATAAATTATAAGCAAGGTTAGGTAAAATTTTAAAAAAATATCTGAAAAATTTTAAAAAGCAAACTTAAATATTTAAATTTTTATTATTGATAGCTTAATAATAAATTTATCTTTATTTGTACACTTTATTAAAGTATAAAAAACTTATATTAAATTTTTGGCATACATTAAATTTATAGCTTTAAGCCAGTGTCTATAATAGAATTTATATATACACTTACATAAGGTTTAAAAATAAAGATATATATATATAACATATTAGTATTAGAGGTTTTGGTTAAACTATAAAGTTAAGAATTAAAATTAGAGTTCTTATTTAAATACTAAAAATAGAAATTTTTGTATAACCATAATGGAAATAGCAAAAATCCATGATGGAAATAGTAGGTCCATTTTTATAATATCAAAGAAATTTATATATATTATAAAAATATATTTGAATAAAATTTTTTAAAGCTACAGTTAATCTCATCAAAACTTTATAAAATATAAATTAAATTCTATTTAAGATTTTGTTAAAAAAAATTTAATTTTTAAAATAGATATAATCAAATTTGCTTGCAATATAATTTAAAAAATAAAAGCTAAATACTTGTAATAATTTAATAAAAATATTAAAGGCAGTGTCATTAATCATCTGATTAGTTTTTATCAGAGGCCTACCCCATCTTCCTCTTCCTTAATATATATATAGTCAGGTTCTTATATATAATTTCAACTTTTTTTACCCCCCTCCCCCCTATAAAATCACCTGATTTTTGTTACTCCCCTAACTATAAATATTAGTTGTTGAAAAAATCAAAATGAATATTAATAAAGTAATTATATAAAAAACAATTTTATATCAGATATAGTGCTGGAAGCCTATACTCAATGGGTACAGAGTATTTTAATAGTGTTTTAATTGTTTAAATGGCTATAACTTTTTATCTAAGAGGTTTTAAAAAAATCTGACCAGTAACTTTGTAGAGCTATATAAGCTCTACATGTGTGCCAAAAAATATCTTTTCAAAATCTCATCACTGTAAAGAGTTGATGCATTTTGAAAATTGAAATTTTATATGTAAATTTATAAATTTACATATAAAATTTCAATTTCAAAATTCATCAACTCTTTACAGTGATGAGATTTTGAAAAGATATTTGGCATACATGTAGAGCTTATATAGCTCTACAAAGTTACTGGTCAGATTTTTCTTAGATAAAAAGTTAGAACCATTTAAACAATTGAAATACTGTTAAAATACTCTGTGTAACTGTTGAGTATAGTCTTCCAGCACTTATATAATTGGATTTTAAAAGTGTAATAGTAACGAAACCTATGCACATAGCGACCACTAGTAACCCTTATTCTAAATGCTCTCGCTGGCTCATAAACTTCATCGCACATAATACCTCCCTTCTCTCAATTGCAAACATAAACTAAAGAGGTCTGCGACCTTTCTTAGCAAAGTTTTGGTCGGCACCCTTCCCCAATAGTAGTTGATGTAACCTATTATAAATACCACTGTAATAATTCTAATAAAGGAACCGAGGACAGACCTCGCTTTAAAAAAAAAAACAATGTAATAGTAAGGCCTCACCTTTAATATTAAAAAAAAAGGTGTAATAGTAACTATGATAATTATGCATATATATAAAGGTATAAAAAAATAGGTTGGTAAAAATAAAATTTGATTATATCGATTTTGTGACTATAAGAAAAAAAACTATAGAAAGTTTATATAAACTAAAAAATTTAAATAATTAGCTTTTTAGCTAAATACTCATATAATACATACCAGTTAAATCGCATTCAGAATAAATTATAAAAAAATTTTTTCTATTTCAAAATTTTTAGATGAACTACATTTCGTGTTTTAATAAAGGATTTTTTTTATAAATTTGATGCAAGTTTTGTTCTGAAACCATATTCTAATTCTAATATACATAACCATAATATATTATATAGCTCTAAAACCAGTCCAATGTCGACCAATCTTAGGCCAAATAATCGACGAAACTTGACAGATTGCTTGGTCTAATGATCTGTCAACCTCCCGGGTCATGAAAATGTCATTATGTGGCTGTCGAGTTCTTGCTAATCATTTTAATGGGACGGACTAGAAGACAGATTCGGTGCTTAACCTTTATTTTCAATCAATCAACTTTGCCAACTCACATGGGCAAAGTGAAGGTTATACCCATTCCTTACGTAGGTTCAAACCCTTATTACTGTATTATGACGATTCTACTCTACCAAAAATATTTGAACTATGTTATACACGAATAAAGATTATAGTCCGCAAATAAATTATTTTTTATTTGATTGCGGCCAGAAATTAAACTAAAAATTGAAATTTTTTTTAAACATTATTTCCATAATTATTTTAGTATCTAATTTTAATTAATTTGGATTATTTAGATTTATTCCGAGATTTACGTCCTTCCTTTTCTAATTTTGCTTTTAGTGCTTCAGCTTTGGCTAAATATTTGAAATTAATATTCTCGTATTAAATTCTATTAAAAAAGACATTGATGTATTCTAAACAAAAGAAAAAGTTTATTAAAATTACCTTCTGCCTCGGCTTTTCTTTGTATAGCCGCTTCTTCTCGTTGTTTCTTTATAATAGCCAGACGTGCTAAATCAGATTTCGCCTGCTCTGTTTTACCTTCTAAATGAAGTTTCCAATAACGCTGTTTGGCAGCCTCTTTTTCAGCAGCTTCTCTAAAAATTCGAATAATAAATATCTTGAATAAAACAATATAAAATTATAAACTATATAAAATATTTCATTTCAATTTTGTACCTTTCCCGCCGAGTCATCTCCCTTGGTGTATTTGATATTTCAGATGCCCTTAGGTTGTCTTTCTTAACTCTATTCGGATTCTCTGATCCAATAATATCCGATATTGAATCATCGGTGTCGTCTTCGTCCTCTTCGTCTTCTTCGCCATCATTTCTAGATCCAGAATTTTTTGATTTTAATTCTTTCGATTCTTTTGACTTTTTGACCTCCTCTCTTTCTTCTTCTTCGTCAGAACTTTCTATATCATTTTGCCCTTCTCGATACTAAAAAAGTAATTCATAAGTACATATAAATCTAGTTATAGTGATAAATCTTGTTTGTGAGCTACTCACATCCCACATTTCATCTTCCTCAGCGTCCTTTGCTATAGCAAGACGTCTTGGGTTTGTAAATTTACGTCCACCACCGCGAGTCGGCTTTGAGTACCTGTTGTGATGTCTTTGTTGTTTTGGTTGTGGCATTGGAAAAATAGACTTACTGTAGATTTATCTAATATATTCCAGGAGAAAGGGAATACACTCAATAACCTGGGTTAAGTTTGATTTTATTGGCTGATCTGAAAGGACTTTGATTGGCTAAAATCAAAGAATTTGATCTTCCCTAGTTGTAGTTAAATTTGATTTGAACCCAAAACTAGCTTGGAGTACTAAGTTACCCCAGTATATATTAGGGCGTCCAATTATCAAGTTATGCATGCGGGTAAAATACAAATTAAAAATTATACGGCTTTTAAGAGTTGAGTACAATATTGTTGCAAAATATTTTTTTGCTAGTGTAGAAGTAGGATGCTCATATTTAAGCATATATATATATATATGTAAAAATTGTTAACGTCGTATAGAAAACAGAGAGTGGCACAAATTCTTAATCTAGATAGATAATAGCACAATGAGCGTTTGAGACTTTGTTGCTACGTATTAAAAGTTCATTCTTCTCTTTTTAATTTTTAATTAATTTATATATAAAAAAAATCATTTTAAGCTGATATACGTATTAATTTTTCTCCTGCGAAATTGGCCAGTCAAACCATTACATGTTATGATGTAATAAATATAAATACAAGTTACTCTCGTTATAGTGAACTCTCGATATAGTGAAGACTAATTAAAATCTCGATATAGTGAAGTTGGACCCAAAGCCAGTCTATATAAAATTCTCTCGATATAGTGAATTTACTAATAAACTCTCGATATAGTGAATTTTTTAAAAATTTTTATTAATGGAACCAACCACTTCACTATAACGAGTTTGACTTGTATATAGAACTTTATTAACTTTTTTAATTCTGTAATTTGATTGGTCAATAGTCATGCGTAAATCAACTAATCTACTTAAGTTAAATTTAAAGATTACCAAAAAATAGTTTCTGTCAGACTTTATCAGTAATTCATCATGGAGGGTACCAGGGCCTCTTACAATCTATACCGGTTTTTTTTTTTTTTGATTTATACTCCCGGGTATACTGTGTGGTAGAGGGTATACTATATCTGATATGAGAGTTATACAGGTAATAGACCTGGTAACATACCCGGTATAAATCAAAAGGGATACTGTCAACGAGGGGGTACTCTATGTGACGAAATACGATAAGTGTTGATTTCATAAAAAAAAAAATTTCCGCCCCAGAATTATCCTACAGAATCATGTTACCCGTATTGGCGCGTAATAACGCGTTATTTCGAGTACCTGTGCGTTATTTCGTGCAATATTTCGAATCATTTTTATACCTGAGCGTAACAGATTCGGTATAAATACAACTCACTCTCGTTATACTGAAGTCATCGGGTTGAGAAAAAAAATTTCATTATATCGAGTTGAATAAGTTCATAATTCAAAATTTTTTTCACTATATCGAGAGTTCACTATATAACGAGAGTGAATTGTATATAGTTAGTTATATAATGCTAATTACATATGCCAATCCAATTAGGTTCATGATGATATAGTAAAGATATAGATATATATAGGGGCGGGTTATTTTGAGATGCACATGGGCGTTATTTTGAGTCAAATATGCAATTTTCGAAATTTAAAATAACGCCCATGTGCGCAAATGCGGTATATAACTAAAGCAACTAAAGCAACTAAAGCATATTTGTATTTTGAAATTTTTTTATTGTTACGTATAATGGTTACTTCTGTTACAAAAGGCAGTAACTTTGCAGGCATTTGCCTTAATGGTGTGAGATTAAATATCATTAAGTAAATTTCTGGTCGTATGTATTTTGAAGCCACTAGGGTGACATCAGAGAACTAGGAACACATTGTGGCCTTTCTCTGTTATTTTTAACCTGAAAAACTCGATTTGGCTTCGCTTGGAAGTTGTGGCGAATAGAATACATTGGATAGGCAACTATAAACTACCTTGACGATGATGATAATATTTGCTTATAATTTTTTTTTTTTTATTTTTGTAGACTACCTGGTCCCGGTGGAGATGGCGATATGAAAATCATTTAATTTTAATTCATGCAAAAATTTTGAACCCGAAAAGAAAGTCCTGACAATTAAAAAAGTAGACATTGTACCCGGATATTTTAATAATTCCAGATAACGATTTTTTCTACGGGTACAATATCTAATTAAGTTAGTTCTGATTATCCGGATTATTTTTGTAACAGCAATTCAAAACGGCTCTTCTTAAAAAAAGCAAATTTTTGTTAGATAAATTAAGACTTTATTTATTTATTTTTTTTTTTACATACAATTTATATAAATGTAACTTCAGAGTTTATTATTACAAATTTTTCTGCGTTTGGCATTTTTATACATGATAGGAAAATGCACAAATCTAACTCCCAAAAATACAAAATGTAAATACAAAATATAAGGATTACACAAATAAACAATAAATATTAAGGTTGTAAAAAACAACCACATATTTCAACCTCAACTTCTAAATTAATATTTCATTTTTAAATTAAATAGAGACATTCGTATTTATCTCATCATATCTCTGCTGAAAAATGTCACCTTGTACTTTAGCAGAGAGTACAGCTTCTTTTCGCATGTTAAGATGATGAAGAGTTGCTTTGAAATGCCTTATGACATACTCTGAAGCATTGCTTTCAGGCTCAATAAGGGCCGATGAAGCAGATGTTGGAGGATGTTGATCCGAACTATCCATATTAGTAATATTAGTATTGATAAGATCGATCAAGCCATCGAGATATTTAACAGTAACCTAAAAAAAAAGAAGGTAATTATTTAATTATAGGTTAATATCCTTAAGTAAACTAAATGGAAATTATGAATTGAATGAATTGAATGAATGAATGACTTACAGCTTCGTTCTTTCTTTCAAAGTAATATATATATCTATTTAAAATTTCCACAAACAGCTCAACATTAGTCGTTGAATCCATACAAGAATCTGCGATTTTAAGAGCTTTTTGTAAACATTCAAGAACTCTCTTGCCATCACGATATAGTTCCTATAAAAGCGATAATAAAAATTAACGATAATAATTTATTAGAATATAAATGAACAAAAATTAAGATTAAAACCTCAATTGGTCTGTTATTTCTTCCTTCAGATTCAGTAGCCCACCAAAGGTGACTAGAAAGGTAAACAGCGCGACATTGATCCGGTTTTTTAAGTAATTTACTTCCATGCAGAGCACATTTAGTGATCAAAGTATCATAATTCTCTGGACCAAACACGCTAGTAGTTTGCAATGTGCCAATGATAAGCGTAATGGCTTGAAATTGTATGCGCGATTCTGAAATCGATTCTTCGTAAATAGTAAATGCCTTTCATAATTGAATCATTATTTTAGACATGAATTCAAGATAATAAAAAATCCATTAAACGGTATAATGAAAACAAACCTGAACAAAGAATTCATAACAGATTTCTTCAAACCCACATTCATCAGCGCTTTGACCAGCGAGAAGGAACAATCGCAAACATAACTCTGAACACTCAACTTTATTATATAAAGCAGTAATGACCTGGTGAATAAAACGAAAGAGTGTATTCGTTTTTTTCTCCCAACCATCGTCCTTTCAAGAAGAATAAAAAAAAAAAAATAATTACATGAACTCTAAATTTAAATTGCATATATGTATAAAAATAATATTTACACGTTGCTGAAGCTGTAGGTATCTTCTTGCTAATTTAATAGCTGACACAACAAGAGGCGGGAAAGTGTATCGTATTCTCTCACCACCCTCAGCAAATTGTTTACGAGCTGTAGAAAGAAGCTATTACAACAATTACATAATAAAAATAATAAAGTTTGATTGAATAAATTCATATTAAGTATTATACAAATAACAAAATTAATATGAAGTTAATAATATACCACAAACTGATTATCCGGATCATCGCTTTTGAATAAATGAATAATCCTTGCGAGCCATCCTTGCTCTTCAGCAAATTCTTCTGGATCCATCATCAGTGGAACACTACCAGATCTTGTATTTCTCCCGCCAGTAAGCCCACTAAATGGACTCGAAAGAGTAGCATCTTTTTGATCACGTGTTAGGACGCTGCAAAGATCTAGTACACAATTAACTTCATTAGGAGTCTCGATAATCGTTTCGTTTTTGAGTATGGAGGAAACAATGGCGTGAGCAATAGAACGGCGAGTCTGAAATGGTTGAACGGAGAGAAGAGCCGAATAATTGGGAAGTGCAAGAAGAGTGAGAACGGTATAATAATTATTGATTGGGGCCAAAAGTAGATTAAGTAAATTGGAAGTAGCGGCAGGACTATGCAAATCAGGACTAATTTAATATATAAAAAAAAATATTAATGTTATACCTTTAGGTGTATAAAAGATAATATTTGAAAATAAAAACAAAGAAATTCTTTTCTATGATATACCTATCGTGGAAGTCCAAAACTTTTTGTTTTGCAAATTCTATGACTTGATCAACATATTCAATCCTGTCAGGATAACAACTTAATGATAAGTTGACCAAAGATACCAACAAAGCGGTGATATCTTGAATAGATAAATCGTGACGTGCCTATAAAAAGCAATATTGTTTATGAGAAAAAAAATTTTTTCAAAAAAAAAAAACTATATATATATATATATATTATCAAATAAATAAATACCCTGACTAAGTCGACAATTTGACCCCAAAAAACTTCAAAGAGTTTTACATCTTCTGGAATGCCGCGGAATTTCTTTACGGCGGGTTCATCATTAGATTTTATTTGATTTGAAGAAAAATCGTCATCATCTAATTCTCTCTGAGATTCCTCTTCTAGTAAATCATCATCATAGTCTTTTTCATCACTGAATCCACCAATTTTTTGCTTTCTCAATTTTTCAGCTAGCCTACGAGCAGCTTCTTCTTCCTGACGTTTAATAACTTCTGGTGGTTCAGATTCTGCTTCACGAGCAGCATAGGCAGCAAGACGATCAATAAGCGCAATCACAATCTGTTTTATATTAACTTTTTGATGTAATTGAGCAGTAGCGGACAAGTATGGACCAAGTGTTCTCAAATGAAAGTCATCATGGAATACCTTATAAAAATAAAGATTAAATTTCATGATAATTATCTGAATTGAAAAAATTAAAACCTACTTGAATGATAACTTCCATTAAATATTCTTGAGCAATAACATCTTTACAATTAATCACTTGTTCCAATATAGCAGGTAATATTCTCTATTAAATTATATTTACAAATACAGGAATAAATACATGTAATATTATTAAAGAGTAAAATAATATTTTGAAAAGTAATACTTTTTGATAGAGCTCTAAATCAACACCATCCAATTGGCTCAGGCGAACCAAATTTGTTCCGACTAAAATTTTCAATTCTTTACGTTCCATTTCCCTTTTTTCACGATCACGTGAATGCCCTTGATGTTGAAGGCGGACCCATAATTTATTCATCTCGATAAAATTAGTAAGAATGAATGAAATTGAATCTTGAAGGTTGCCTTGTGGACTTTATAAAAGACCAAAGAAAATATCAATTTTTTTTAAAAATGAATACACTTTTTTTTTTTTTTTTTAAAAAAAAAAAAGAAGGATCTAGTACCCATTATCATTCCCTACAGGTAATGAGTCTCTTGTCATTCCACTCAGATAATGCCTCAAAAATAATCCACGTGTCGGGTGCTGTACACCACGAGACATTTCCATCATATCTTTCATTATCTCTCTGACTGGAGCATCTCTTTGTGACATGTAAGCACTACCAACAGTAATCATAAGATATAGACGTGGAATTATATTTCCGGCGTACTGCACTAATTCATAAAGGTCTGCAAGATGATGCTTTCCTGAGACATGTGCGTCAATAAGGTATGTTGTGAGGTGTCGGAGAGCATCGAAAATTGCCATATCTTTACAAAAATAATGGTAGCTCAGGAATTCAATTGAGTAAAAAAAAAAGAATTAACACCTAGTATCAAAATCTTTGATAATAATAATTATTATTATTATATATATTTTTTTTAAAAAAAGATACAGAGTTCATAATAATTTTTTGGTGTTAAAACAGACGTTCGCAATTCTGCTAGCATCGTAGAACAATGTTTCAAGCCATCCATAAGTTTGCTGTTGGCCTATAACAAGAAAATTAGTAAAAGAGTCATGAATTATCTGTAAATCTAAATAAACGAACAGAAATATAAACTAACTTACTAGACATTTTTTCATTTGAAATGCCTGAACTTTAACAACATTCAATGCTTCCTCTAAAAGTTTTTGTTGGTCTTCCATGGATACGGGAGTAGAACTCATGTTTGAGGTTGAATAAAATTAATAGATTAATAAGTCGATCACCTTTACTTGGTCGTAAAGAAAATAATCATTATATATTTTATATTATCGTTATTGCATAATTACGCTAAATGTTAAAATTCTACGTAGTCACCTGATTACAATGTAGACACACAGTGTAGACGCAGGGCCAGTGATTTTCTGCGGTGACAAAATCAAAATTATGTGGTGACAGAATTTAAATTATGTGATGTGATGTGAACCATATTTGCCAAATTATGTGCGATTCTGCGGTATATTTGGCCAAATTATTTGCGATTCTGTGGCATGCTTACGAAATTATGTGTAATTCTGTGTTATACATAAACTAAAATTTGTCGGAACTTTCTGGACTTTGTTTCGAAAAAATTTTCATGACCTTGCTCGTAATTTGAGTTCATTAAAATTCTACGTCGGGAGATACCGGATCTGTTAGATTTTATATATCGACTTGCCAATAAATTGGCAAATTATGTGACAATTCTTATAAATTTGCATATTGTGTGCTATTCTGCGGTGATAAACACCAAATTATGTGATATAGGCGTATTTATGTGAATTCTGTGGTATTATGTGAAACACATAAAATCACTGGCCCTGTGTAGACGTTGTATAGACGCAGTGTAAGAGGTTCGTCAATCAAAATCGATTTGCAAAAATCGTAGATAATCAAATAACTATACCGGTAGTATTTTTTTTTTAAATCAAAAATTTTTAAACACAAATGTATCGTGGATCACCCACGAAACTTCATAATCATGTATCGCGACTTCTGGCAGGTGGAATTTACAAAGTTCCACCAATTTGGTATCCAGTTATGAAAGCTATTCCGCCTGGTTCAAGTGTTCTTCGTTCCCCACTACAATTTAAGGAACCCACTTTATCGCAAAGTCAGTGTGAAAACCGACATAGAATAAAATCCTATGCTTTTAAACATTTACGAACAAAAGTTGCACGACCACAAAGGATTGTGTATGAAGAAGATTCTTTACGACGACGTTTCTATAGAGATCACCCCTATGAATTGTTACGACCTCAAAGTTTAATAGAAAAAGAAACACCTATTAGAGAAGATTGGAACACTTTATTGGGTACAAAACACCCTACTCAAATTAATGGGGAAAGGTAATAACAGTAACAGTAAAAAAAAAAAAAAAGTTTTTTTTTTATCGGGTACTGGTAATTATTTTTCTACACTAATTTTTTATTTTTTATTTTTTTTATTTATTTTTTGTTATTTAATTAGCGTGATAAAATATCAACTTCATCTCATGTCGACTGGAATGTCAAAAAGTGAAGCATATACTAAAGCATGTAATGAATTTTATGTAATTCGTGCAAGACAAGAAGTAGTAGAGCGTGTCGCAGAAGAGCAAGCATTAGCATTTGGTGCTAAGCGACCTCGATCTCAAACGGAGAAAGTATTATTATTAGAACAAGAAAATATTAAGAAATGTCCGCCAAAAGTTGTGACTTTGGACAATAATGAAAAAAGATTGGATAAAGATTCGGCTTAGTCCGTAGATTTTTTAAATGATAATAATTCGCACATATAAAGGTTTGTTTTTTTTTTTTTTTTTTTGTATATATATAGTAAACCCTTAGATATAACGAACCTCTCTATAACGAAATTTTGATATAATGAACTTTAAAACTTTAAAAATTTTATAAGCAAACATAATTATAAAGAACCATCAAGTTCGTATTGTATGTAATATTGCTTTTTAGTAAATTTAATAATTTAATAATTTAATCATATGATTGACAATAGCCGATAGGACATATACTATAAGTAGCCAATAAAATTTTGAGCATTGACAACCAATCAGATTGGTTATATAAAATATGAATTGCATAACTGATTGTTGATTGTTAGCATGTATAAAGGGTATGCTCGTATTTAGGACAAACAACACTCCCAATCCAATAGGGTGGATAGCATGTGCGATATCCCATGATTTACAAAGACAAACAACACGCCCAATCCAATACTGCAATAAGGTGGATAGCGTGTGCGATATCCCATGATTTACAAAGACAACTACGATCATAGCAGATCATTTCTTTTCAACAGTAAACGAATAGAACTTTTTGAACTATTAAAATAATCCAATCAAACTTATACTTATTTACTGAATTTCGCTTAGTAATCTTTTTAAGTAACAGATCCTTGTTTTTTGTTTTTATTTTTATATGAAACCAATTATAAAAAAAAAAAAGGCTCTATTACTTTAAAGAGATTATTACTATATATAATAAATGGATATAATTTTGATTGTATATACTTGTTTCGCATTTCATAAAGTTCTATTTATATATTTCTGTATTTTACTGTTAAGAGTGATGATCTGCAAAATTTATCATTATAGTTGGGGCTTTGAGAAATTTTTAGAATACTGGAATATCGTACACTCCACCGATCCAAGTAAGTTAATCGGCTTAGCAGTAGGATTGGAATCATCGTGATTCTGTGTTTGGAAGGTATGATGATGAACTAAAAAAATCTTTACATCATTAAGAAGCCGCACAAATCATTGCAATTAACTGAGTACGGTAGTTAGAATCGAATAATTTGATAAATGTTTAAACGGATAAACAAAAATAATCAACCAGAGAAATTTGATGTTTTTAAAAGATTATATAATGATGTTTAAATTAAAGCCAATTAAGATTGCAGTGCTTTGAGAATTGGTTGGTTCATGCCACCATAGTCCCCGTAATCATTCCTGTCAGGGTACAAAGCATGTAGCATTTGAGCAACTATAGAAACAGCGGAGTTAGAATTTTTAATTTAAAGAAGGATAGAAGCGCATCACATATATATGTTACAAAAACATTTAGGTCAGTGTTTTTTCTTCTTACTGTACGTACGTACTGTACGTACGTACGTTACGTTACGTGCACACGAATTTTTGCAAATTTGTAAATAACAGATAATAAAAATATATACCGTAAATAATAATGATAAGAATGATAAGAATGATAAGAATGATAAGAGTAGGAATAATAAGATAATGTGTGTTCTATCATATAATATTTGATTTTATAAGGTTGGTTGTACATTCTTTCCAAAAATACGAAGGATTTTCATAAAAAAATTCAAGTTTAACTATATTATAATAAATTTTTATTTACTATTTTTTTTTATTTTTATTTTTTTTTTCTTATTTTTTGTGGATCTGTTTTTGCAACTTTACATATTATTATTAATTTTAAACAAGGAACATGATACCTATTTTTAATTAAAAATTTTTTTAATTACTATAAATATTGTAACTATTGTAACTATTTTAACTATTTTAAGATTAGGAAATGAAAATCATAACGGTTCATTCTTTACTGACTGTACCATTTTAAATAAAAAATAATTTCACGTCACTTTACGCAAATTAAGCCTCGCTTATTTCCGGGTAGCAAAAAATTAAAACGCACTTTATTTTTCAACATTGTGAAACTTTTCACAAAGTATAAATAACTGACATGCTGACATGAAACAATTAAAGAATTATATGTTAATTTACCCATGTTACACTTCGTTGCATGCCGTTCATACTGTTACATATATTTTTATTACTGTATATTATAATTATATTATCTGTTATATTATATTATATTATATTATAATTGGCCAATCAAATTCATAGTGTTTTTTATAGCATTTTTCACGTGACGAAAACATTTACTATTAACAGTTAACAATGCGACATAGTGTGTCATAGTGTGCTTGTAGTGTGCTGAATTCGAGATAGCCGCTTCTGACACGTATGCAGCTTCAGGGCCTATCTGTTATATGTAAGTTGAATATCTTACATATTTTACATATTTCTTTATAAACTTTACAATGGTTTAATAAATTAGAGTATTTTTTTTTTTTCTGCGACATGGTTTTTTTCGTCACAGGTTTTAAATAATATATTTTATTATTAAAGAATTAATCTTATTTGTTTACATTTACAACGGATAAGATAAATAAATTTTGAATAAACGGATTGGTTACTTTTAAAACATATTAAACTCTTTTTGAAAAAAATTATCCGTCAAAAGTTGTACTATATACACGGTTGCTACTCTAAATATTACGCCGTTGTTGGTAAATATCTTTTCTCTACCTCGCTTTTTTGAACTTTGTCGTCTTTTTAGGATTTCCATTTCCTTTCTTTTTACATTACACGTACTATATAATTTAGACACTCTTTTAACAATTTCTTTATCTTTCTTTTTTCATTATTTAACCCATCTCGGGCTGGAATGCTATTCTTTCCTTAGGCTTATTTAAAAATTGTATTTCGTACTTTTCTGCCTTGAAGGCTGTTCTAGGTGTTCAAAAAATATAAAAAGAAAATTTCACAATGGAATGGTATGTTTCTTTCTTTTTACATCTCGGACACACACATATATATATCTATTATATATATCTATATATTAAATACACTTATGTGTTCGCTTCGTTTATAGTTATTGTATAATACAAGTACGTCTGGAGGGTCGTGATACACCTGTAGACGTTGGCTATTCCCAGGGAACTTCCGCTCAAGCTGTGCTTGAAAGGGTAGGTTTCATTTATATTTTTTTTAATCGCCAATGACGTATTAATCATGTGATAAAATATTATAATTGTATTGTTTTTTAGGCATGCAAAACTTTAGGAATATATGATTATTGGAATTATGCTTTATATAGCGAACTTTTCAAGACATGGCTATGTGATTCACATCTATTATCATCTCACCCAGAAGAGGTATCTTATCGTTTAAACAATAAATGCATTAATTATACTATTATTGCTTTATTTTTTTTTTAATCTTATTTTATTTTTTACTTTTTTTTTTTTTTTTAGGATACTATAATAGTTCGAAAAAAGACACCTGGATACCTTGAACTTGTATATAATGAAGAAAATCCCAAAAAGGTTTTTTTTTTTTTTTATTATTATTATTATTATTATTATTCATGTTAAATATTATTTATGTTAAATATATTAATATCATCTTTATTTCATCTTTATTAATATCTCTTAATTAATTAATTAATTAATTTAACTGTTGATAAAGCGACATTTACCAACAACGTTGAGTCCGAATTTAGCTGCACAAACAAAACGAAAGGGTGTCTTTGGTGGTTCTAAAAGCGTTAAAACATCTTTGAAAACACGTTTTCAAGCAGAAACTATTTATTTGACCACAATATTGTTCACTAGTGATAATAAATTATTAATAACTTCTGGTAGTAGTAAAATGTTTCCTACTATTGAAGTTATACGTGATGAAAAAATTTTCGCTAATTTTGAGGATGATAGCGAAGAATTTGCTCATGTAATAAGAACTTCATTAGATTGGTCTACTTCTAAAGAAGTTTATAATGATTCTTCAAGTGATTCGGATTCATTTCATTCTATACAATCAAATTCGAGTACAACTGATTTTTCTGAAGGTCCAAGTGCTACTTCTTTTAATCAATATATAAGTGATGAAACTTTATGGTCACGTTCTTTTGGTCATTCGGCTTTAAAATTAAAATCTGAATTATCTCTTGAATCTTTGGGTACTATATATGAACATGTTGTATCAATGAATTCTTCAAAATCAAAATTCATTGTTGCTCTTCAATATATTCCTTCTTGTATCAAAGATGATATCGCACCTGATCTTATTAAAACTGGTGCTCTAAAATGGAAAAATTTTGATGAAATAAATAATATTTATCAAAAAGATTTTCATCCAATTTGGTCTTCTTATATTGAAAAATGGTGTTCTAGACAAACTAAATTATCCCCTGGTCTTTATTTAGGTGTTTTATATACTGAAAGTTCTTTACAAGGTATCAAAATTTTGGTACCAAAAGATCGAAAACAATTTATTCCTTTAGGGAAAATTCGTGATGAAGCAATGATTACTGCTGAAGAAACTAGTTGGATTAAATCTTTAACCTGTCTTAGTCAAGATTGTTTTATGGATTTAGTAATGGCAACTAAAAATGATGATAATAGATCTAGTTTAGGTCAATTTCAATCTTCTTTTATAAATTCTTATCATAAATTACAATATGATACTGGTCTTACATGGGAAGTAAATGATATATATTGTGAACAAACTGTGGATATTTACTTGGATTTACGAACAAATCAATTATATACTATGACAAATGAACTTGAAGAAAATGTAATAGATCATTGTGGAACTTCACTTCATAGTGATTTGGATTTGGAAAAATCTGGTTCTAAATCTATCATTTTTAATAAAAGTCACAGTAAACAATCTTCCGAAATTTTATCACATGACAGGAAAAATTCTATTAAATCACATCCATCACGAGGAACATCAGGTGGTTCTCATAAAACACTTGAATTAATGATTTCAAACCAAGAAGAGATGAAGTCAAACCTTCGAATTCAGCGAGGTCACGAAGATTTTCTTGAGAAAATCGAAAATAATGAGAACAATAATAATAATAATAATATTAATAATAATAATAATAATAATGTTAGTAATGATATTAATAATAATGATGATAATAATAACGACGATGATGATGATGATGATGATAACAGTATTAGCGCTAGCATTGATAATAATAGTGACAGAGCAAATGATATTCATAATGAATTTATGGAGAATGATAAAGAAATTTTAACATTTGATAAAAGTAGTCCAGAATCTGAGGATGAAGAAGCAGGATCAAATGTTAAAACATCTACTTCAACTGGTGCCGCAACTTCTGTTGGTGAAGAGACTATGTCATTATCAACTTCTTTCAGTAATACTAATACTATTAGACCTTTTATTCGTGTAATATTAATCGTTAAACCTATGCGTCAAATACATCAAATTAGTACATCATACCAATCTCGATTATGCACTTTATATCCATTTTCATTATACGATGCCTTACAACATGCAACTTTTAACACTTCTTTATACGCTTGTTCTCGTCGATCAATGCAAATATTACAAGCTAGTCGTGCATACTTTGCTCATGAATTACTTAGGCATTTGCATTCTATGGAAAATTTTTCTGATGTTAATGAACAAAATATTGATGATTTCTTTTTTGAACCTGATGAACTTCCTAAAGTTCCTGAAGAAACAAAAAAAATCAAACAGTGTCTTGACTTCGTTCGTGATGAAATTAACATTTTGAGGCAACAATGGAATTCTGCGTCTTGGGTAATGACAGCTATTGAATGGGATCGTCAGAGAACAATGAAATCTTATAATTTTGGTGGAAGATCATTAGCACATAATATCTCTAGAAAATCTATGCTATCAAATCGTTCTCCTTCACTTCGTAATTCAAATAATAATAGTAGGAGAGAAAGTGAAAATTCAAATATTATAAAAGGAAAAGGTTCTGATACCGCATCTCAAATCGAAGTTCTTCGAGATACCATGTATCATGCACCTGATCGCGCATGGAATAATATTCGTCTTTTAGGAGTTAGTATACCAACTTCTGATATTAATAATGATCTTGTAAAAAGTAAAAATTCTAATAATAAGCAGAAAAAACTAAATATTAAATCAAGTTCCAAATCTCAAAAGATAGTAGCCCAAAAACCTATTCCGCCTATTTTAATATCATATTTATCATCATTACCTTCTGCTTCGAAAAATCGATTAATAACAACTTCACCAATTGTTGATAATCAGCAAAATAACCAGACACAACAATCAAAAAAGAAATCTTGGAAAACTCTTAGATTAGGCAAACGTAACCAACAAAATAATAGTGAGATTGAATTATCAACAACTTTCATTCAACAAATGATTGTAACTAATAAAGATGATAAAATTTTGAATAAGGGTACAAACTCCAAAGGTAAAGAAGAGGATGAAAAAATAAGTATCAATATTTCACCACCAACTATACATCCTATAGCTACAACTGAGCCTATTACATTACCTACACCTTCCTTTATCGATTCCATTCAAAATCACAAAGACACTCATTCAAAAATGAATCATGATATTAATTCTTCTAAACCTATCGATGATGATAATTATTCTAAAACTATCAATAATAATATAATAATCGAATCAATTGATCCTGATAATAATATTGAATTACCTAATGATGAACAAGGTCAAGAAGTTGATGCATCTGAATATGAGGATATGTCCAAAAATCCATCTGAAGACGAAGGAAATGAATCTCAAATTGAACATGAGGATGAAATTGAATCAATTGGTGATATCGATGATGACAAATTAGTCTCAGAAATTAATGCACTAGAAAAAGAAATCAACGAATTAGATACTTTGCTGAATAATGATACAAGTAATATTAACAATATTAACACTGAGAATATTAATAACGAAGAAACTAAAAATGTTGATTGTTGTACTACTGACTCAAACAAACGTGAATCTTTTGAAGAAATGGATGATACTACAGAAAGAAATACCACAAGAGAGACTACTGAAACCAACGCAGACATAACAGAAATTGATGTAAAAAATACTACTTCAAATAACTCTGACAAAGCTACCGAGGACAATGTAACAGATGATGTTAATGTCGCCAATTCAAATGATGTAGTACTTGACGCTATGGACGCTATGATAGATGCTATTGTTGATGCTATTGTTGATGTTAATAGTAATGAGGACACCAAACATTCTAAAGACTCTACCGATTCAGAAAAATTATTATCAAATGATTCATCAAATAACTCATCAAATGATTCATCAAATAAATTATCAAATTCTAATGATGTTTCAGGGACAATCTCTTCTATTATTGAAACACCATCATCTTCGTTGGCATCATCATCATCTTCAACGCCTCAGCCACATCAGCCTCCATCATCATTAACAACAGATTCCACTCTTGATAATAATTCTTCGCGAAAAAATGTACCTCTAGGATTAGACTCAACATCATCTTTTCCACCTCAACATATTGTTCGATCGATTCCTCCTACACCTACAACACCATATTTCCCAGCTCTTACTGGTTCAAATGAAGAGCCTGGATTTCCACCTGAAACAGTATATGGAATGCCAGAACAATCAACTTCTAATCTTAATTCTCGTTCAGATCTTGAATTTGAACCGATCAATCCATTCTTAATACCACCTATGTCATCATCAACTTATATTTCACCAGCAACACCTTTACCATCAACACCTACCACACCACAATATTCTCCATTACAACTAGATTCAAGGCCATCAACGCCATTATTATCAAAGATTTCATTATTCGAAGAATTAAGGCAGGCAACGTCTCAACAATACTTGGACAAAAGAGCAGAATCGAATAAAAGCAAACAAATGTTCATACGTACTCCATCATCTTCACCACCCACACAAGATCATTCTTCACTTACACCACGACATTCACCGCCAGTTTCTCCATCATTACCACCCCCTTCCTTATTGACACCCGCAGTTACGACGTCTTCAATAACACCAACATTAACAGCACACACATTTTATGCTCAATCGTCTACAAGTATTCATTCTAAAGCAAGAACGCCAACTCCGTCGCTTATCCTTCCAACATCACAAACGTTGCTAACAATACCCCGGAGCCCTACAATATCACCAACATCCTCAACGTCTCCAACATCCTCATATGTTCCCTCAAATTCATCAATGTCAAGGCAATCAACGTTAAAGTCACCGTCGTCCTCAACATCACGAACAACAGCGCCTTTGTTACCATCAACACGCCCACCACCACTTCCTCTCCCATCAACATGGCCAAAGCTTAAGAAAACAGTTCGCCCGGAACATAAAAGGATTGATTGTGATTCAGGAGAATTTTTTAAAAAAAAGCCACAGACGACACCTAATCAATATACAAAATTAATGTCTGATGATGAAAAAAAAGATAATAATGAACTTAAAGATGGTAAAATTGGTGAAAAACTAATTGATAATGATTTTGCATCTGATAGTATAAGTAATAAAGATACAATTATCGCTGTTACTAATGATATTGGAGTTATGAACAATTAATTAATTCCGACCATTATATGGTCAGAATTCCCGAATCTCGATTCGAATCAAAATACTGTAATAATAAGTAGCTTTCATTTGAAATATTATATAGATCCTGTGATTATCTGTTTTTGTATTATTTATTTTTTCATTTTTACCATTTAATCATTTATAAATATTTTCATTTATACATTACGCAAATTATATTTTATGAATACCTTTTTTTTTTTTGATGAATTAATAGAGTTAATTTATTGGGCCATTGGACATATAAAGACAGTTTTTTTAATTTAGATGTTATATACCTAATATAATAATAATCTTGAGGTAGACTTTATTTCATCCGTTTTTGCAAAAAAAAAAAAATTATAGTACTTGGATAACGATAAACAGCTCTTTTAATCTGACTGAAAAAAAAAACTACAATTGAGTTTAATCCATGGTATTATTGTTATTATTCCTTAAACTAAATTTTAATTATCAAGTTATAATTATCAAATTACATATATTATCTGTTATATAATTGGTTATATATATACATATCGATATATATATTAGAAATAAAAAAAAATTTTTAAGTATTTACAGTAAATGGTTTAAATTTAATAATGGGTTATATTTCGAATATTATTATCGTAAACCATATCGATATAGATATATATAGTTTTTTGCGATAATAAATGAGTTCGCCAGGGCGACCACCAAAAGTACTGTCACATGATAAGATACCACGAACATAATTGTTTAGAAAATTATTGAATCGTCTAGCTCCTGCGTGCAACTTTGTTGTGAAAATTTCTTAAAATAAAATATAAAATATAACAAGATATGGCTGTGGTGGCTTATCATGTGACAATACTTTTGGTGGTCGCTCTGGCGAACATAATAAATACAGTGCGAACAACCTAGTCTCAATTTAGGTTGGTCATTTTATGTAATTTTTTAAAAATTTAATGTAAGTTACATTTTAGTTTATGCAAGTTACAATGTAAGGTACGTACAGAAGTTATAAAAATTACGAGAAATTGAGTATAACAACATGTATCGTTTTATGAAAAGTGAAGTGCTTGCGAATCCTTGTGTTGTACAGTATATATAATATAAAAGTATATAATAACGGAAACTAGTGTGTGGTGGCTTGGCAATAAAATAGAATTTGGGCGGGATCTTATTTCTGGTTTGCGATGAAATATTTATATCATTCATGTATATTGTCAATTGTGTGTTGGCCACATATGGTTGGCAATTTTACATTATTCTGATGGGTGTGAGTACACTATTATTATGCTACAAAGTTTATCTATATGTATTAGCATAAGGTTTTTGCGCTAGTTCGATGATGTGTATGCAGTCTTAGGAATATGCAGTCTTAGGAATATTGAAAAATCAAACAAGAAGACATACTCACTACGAATGAAATCAAGACGAACTTGCAAACATTAAAAACTATCTTGCAAGAAGCAAGCACAACCTTTTCAGAAGTATTTAAAGAAAAAGAAAAATATCTCAAACCTATCATGGAAAGTTCCACTTGCAAGTCAAGTAATTTGTGCAGATTCAGAAATAGTGAGATTAGAAGAAGATATAGAAGCATGCACCTTTTTTATGGTAAGAAATTTTAGAGCCTTATCTAGTTCCACTAATATATTTCATTATACTGTATTATCAAACTAGAATTAACATAGCTATTATCTTGAACTCAATAGGATCCTGTGGATCATATGAAAGTAGCAACTCCTGTTATAAAAAATAAGTGCAATGAGTTTGGATAGCATTACGGATATTCCAGATAATAGACTTTCACAGATAAGAGTTAGAAGAAATCTAACAAAAATCTTGCAAAGTTACAACAGAAATCCTTAAAATATTGCGAATATTTAAAAAATTTTCTACTATGCGGGTTACCTTACAAAAGAATAGCTAACAAATTGCAATTCATTTGACCTGGATTCAATGCTAAGTTTATTATTGTAAGGTAAACTCTCACAATTTAAGAAGGTATTTCCAATATTCCTTTATAGAAGTGATGTCTAGAAAAGTCTAGCTTTTAAAGAAAAGTCAGCCAAATCACAAAATGAAGGTACCTACATGACCGATGTGATTGTTCTATTGATTTGTACTGTTATAGAATGAGTTTTAATATTATTTTCTTAATGTATTTTCTTTATTATTTTAATTATATTTTATTGGATTATTTTGTTATCTTATTTTATTATATTATTTTATTATTAACTATAAATAGCTTAGTTAGAAGTACAAATGAAATGGTTACCATTCTTACCATTCTTACCATTCTTACCATTCTTACTATTTTTACTATTTTTACCATTCTTATCATTCTTACTATTTCTGCCATTTCTGCCATTTTTACTATTTCTGCTATTTTAACTAATGGCTTTGAAAAGATATATAAACCCTACATTTCTACTCTCTTGTACATTAGATTCAGATTCCCCCTTCTCTTCTCTTTAATATTTAGGAATAGTTTTATCTCTTGAATATTGTACCAAAATAAATAAAAATCCAAATAAATATTATCTTGTTCTTTAATAAATATTTAATAAACTACTTTAGTGAAGTAATATTCTACTTTCATACCACTTCATATCTTCTCTGACCCTTACAAGATCCCTGTTACTGTGTGTTGTATTGCAAGTACTATATTGAAGGCTATAGTCGCTTGTAACATTTTGGTGCCTTCTGGTGGAAATCATTAAAAATAACCAACCTCTTTTCCCCTCTATTGCAAGGATATCTCTTTGTTTATTTTCTCTTTTTCTCTTTTTTTCTCAAATTAAATAATTGTTTTTGGTTTTTCTGTTAAATTGAAAAAGATTCATTCAGAAGAGCATACTTGAAGCCTCTTGCTTTTGTAGTACTAGTATTTTCTTATCAAATTGAAACAGATTCATTTAGAAGAGCATACTTGAAGCCTCTGCTTTTGTAGCACTTACCTTTTGTTTTAATATTTTTAGTTTTAGTTTTAGGCTTAGATTAGAAATTCTTTACCTTTTAGTTAGTACATTAAAATACATATCTAACCCTTTTATTTAAGTTCAAAAATTAGTTTGGCAATCCTTTAGACCTCTCTATGAACAGAATGAATAGAGCCTACCAAATTCATCTTCAACAAATTGAAGCACATGACACTGCTCACCTCTCTGCTCTTACTACCAATATTTAACAAGTTAACAACCCAAATTTATCTTCAAATTTGCTACCCACCTATTACCTTTCACTATTAAGGATCCCATTGTTTTGGAACAATTACCAAGCCTTCTATTTTGCTAGCCATTATATCTAACAAACTATCAATATCTATTTATTTTAACCCTTTCAAGGAGCAATTATAATACTTGTAAAGATTTTGTTTTTAGCTACCAATATAATAATCCTTATCTTGACCCATTAGAAATTATTGCTACTCTCTTCCACATTTATACTTGTTATACTCTTGTTCCTAATTTACTCTCTGACTTTGCTACAAACATCTTTGATTATTATCTTTAAGACCCTGCTATCTCCACTCCTTTACTTGGCTACATAATTAATACTCTTGATTACCTCTTGTCTATAATTCAAACCACTATTAATGATCTTGAATTTAGTCTTATACCTACCTCTTGATCTATATGTACTATAAGTTCAAAAGATTTAGATAACTAAGCAGAACCTTTTTATTCTACTACTTTACTACTCTATGGCAAAAATACTACTCAAATACCTTTTTCCTCTATACTTGTACTTCCAACTTCACTTCTTAGTGAAATCCTTTTAAACAATTTATCTCTTTGCCAAAATACTCTACGAATTTTTTAAATTCTTCAAAATTTCAATCCTATTTTACATTTTTAATGTACATCTCAACCTACAACTACTTCTCATTTACTAGTAGTAAATAAACTCTATTAAACTGATTTAACACTTAATACTACTTTTCTATACACGCCTTCTCCTTAACTTCAATATCAAACTTTTATTCCTTAACTAGAATTTACTTTTACTTCCCAACTAAAAGTTATTGAACTTCAATAATTGGAGCTTATTCAGACCAAGTAGTTGTTAAACAAGTAGCTTAAAGAAGAAATAAATTTAATAAAAGAAAATTTAAAAAAATAAATCTAAACAGAATACTAGAAGAATTAAAAGAAATACCAGAAGAAATAAATTATCAAGCCAAAGAACTAGAAGAAGAAATATACTTAGAACCAAAATTAGAAAAAACTATAAAAAAACCAAAACCTGAAGAAAACATGGTCAATGATGCTTTAAATGCTGCTGCCAATACTATGACTGCTCTTGTCAATGCTCTTGGATATGGTGATAAAAAGTCTCTTATTAATGAATAGGATTTAGGCCTAAAAACTACTGGTAGTACAGTTAGAAGAATAGATTAAAATCTAGAAAAATAAATATATCAATAATTTTTGTATACAAAAATCTAATTAATACTATAGTTTAGTTTGGCAGAATATTAATAATAAACTTGTTTAAAAAAATTTCTTTGTAACTGCTATTTTTTGTTGCTTCAAATGTACTACATGTAGTACACTATAAATGCTAAATTTTTTATAAATTTTTTTAATAGAATTAGTAAATTTAAATTTAAATTATATAAAAAATGTTTATAGCATACTATATTAAAAGTTTTATTATTAGTTATATTATAAAAAATATTATTTCTTCTATAAAGGTTTGTAAACTATCATCGGGAAAATAAAACCATTAATAATCTGCAGTAATAGCAGAATTTTGTTTAAAAAAATTGCAAAGATCATCAAAATTTAGATTTTTGCAGTTCTTCGCAGATTTTTTGCCAAAAATCTGTGAAAAGTATAATATTCACAGATTATAATAGAATCGGGAAATTAATAATCTGTGGTGATCTTCAAATTTATCAAATAAGTGCAGAATCTTGTTTAAAAAATTGCAAAGATCTTCAAAATTTTTAGATTTTTGTAGTTCTTTGCAGATTTTTTGCCAAAAAATCTGCGCAAATTTTTAAAAAGTATATTCTTCGCAGATTATAATAGGCGCCGCCTATTATAATCTGCGATAATCTCTAAAATTATAACTATGATACTTACCTGCTGGCAAGAATACAAGAAAAACAATAAACAAAACAAAACGATAAATAAATAAATAAATAAACACGTTTTATATTATCGTTTTTTATATCATTTTTTTTTATTTTTTATTTTTTTTAAAATTCGATAGTGGGAATAAAAAGCAAATTTCCAGTTATTCCCATAATAAGGAATAACCAAAATTTACTTTTATTCCCATATATGCATGTATGTATATAACACTCTACTTTTTTTTATTTTAATGTATTTTTTTTATTTTTAAATTTTACATTTTTTATTCCTGTTTACTCCCATATTTACTTTTTACTTTTTAATTACTTTATATGGACTAGGTGCTGGAAAAAGGAACGAAAATGCCAATTTTTTCAAAAGCAATTTTTTTGAATAAATCAATTTAAAATAAGATTAGGATTGTTTTTTACTTAAGACACAAAAGTAGTTGTATTAATAAAATTTTGCATTATACTCTTTAAAGTTTGCATTTTCTTATGATTTATTATAAGATTTGCAATGTAAAAATTGATTTTCTGAAGATCTTTTTTTTTGTCAATTTCGTTCCTTTTTCCAGCACTTAGCCCATATATTTATTTAATTTTTTTTTAATTTTAATTTTTTTTTATCTTTTAATTTTTTTATTCTTTTTTTTATTTTTTAACGATTTTTTTTAATTTTTATTTATTTTTCGATTTTTTTTTATTTTTTTATTATCATTTTATTTATTTTTTTTAATTTATTATTATCTTTTTTTTCATCACTATGTTTTTTTCTTATTAATTTTTTTTTTAACTTATTATTTTTTATTTTATTTTTTAATTAAATTATCATTCGACTTTTTTTTATTATTATCTATTTTTTTTTCTATTTTTATTGTTTTTTTTCTTTTTTTTTATTTATTATTTATTTTTTTAGTTTATTTTTTAATGGGGGGTTTTTTTTTATTTTTATTATTTTTTTTATTTAAATTACTTTTTTATTTAAATTACTTTTTTTATTTAAATTATTTTTTTATTTAAATTAATTTTAATTTCTTTCTGTTTTTTAAAATTTTATTTAAATTATTTAAATATTTTTTACTTTATTATTTAATTGTACATGTGATCGGCCAATAATTTTTCAAATTGGCAATCATGCCGTATAAATTATTATTTTTTTTTTCTATTGTACCATATTTTTTCTCCAACCACTTTACAATTAGTTATTCGAACTTCTTGCTAGATATTAGTAATATATTAGTCTTTGGCTCTGATAATCTTTTATTCTTGTCATAATAGGCTATATAATAATTTTAAAAACTTCCATCTCAATCTATTCCCACTTCTTTTAAATCTTTGTATTTTAGCTGCAATATCTATGTCAACGTCATTGGAGAACCCCGAAAAACTCAAAGGTTACTAAAAAAGAAAATTTTGCATAGAAATTCATCAAAAGTTGCATTTTTATATAGTAAATTTTTTTAAATTTTAGCTTTTTTTATACGCCTATTTGGCTGATATTATACAAACTCAGATCTAAGTTGTATCAGAGTTCTTCGGGGTCCTGTCATTGGAGCCCGGAGATACTAGAACTTGATTTAAAGATAAGTTTCTAGTTTCTTTATTTTGTTTATTTATTTATTATTATTCACCTCTTCCTCTTTCTTTTTTTTATTTTAGGCTTGTGCTTCACTGGAGTGCTGAAATTGGACGGCGAGAATGTAGATAAGGAATCCGTTGGAGCTGTCATTGGAGCTGCTGTTGGTGTGCATTCGTGTCTTCTGGTATAAGATATTGGTCTATTCAGTTAATTTCTTTATTCTTTTTTTTTTTTACTATCTAACGTTTTTTTTTTCTTTAAAACGAACGTAGAACAGAATGTAGCACAATAGTTAGAATGATGAAGTAAGTATCAAAAATCTACAAGTATGGAAAACACGAGTAGGAAAAATAGTGTTGGATATTGTTATCATTATAGAATTGGAGTTAAAAAGGATGAGCATAAGGCTAGTATACGATATTATTATTTTTTTTTTTTATTATAGTACTAACATTTTTTTTTTTAGAATAAAACGAACATAGTACAAAATATAGCACAATAGTTAGAACGGACAGAGCACGATAGTTAGTTCTGGTTTACAATAGTTTTTTTTTTTAATATATTACTAACCGTTCTTTTTTCTTTAGAATGAACATAGTATAATTGTTATTACGGATAGCGCGATAGTAGAACGTACATAGTACAATAAACATATATCAGGAAATTTTATGTATAGATATTAATCGATATATAACTGTTAATTGTTTTATATCGATTAAAAAATAATGATATATATCAATTAACCAGTTAAAAATCGATATATATCATTTTTATATTAAATCGTTATATATTTACAAATCGATTATAATCGTAAATATTTGAAATGATATATAGCAATTAACAGATCTTTGACCTATCACAAATAAAAAAAAAAAAAACAGAGTTCAAAATCTCTTAAGCTCATTTGATCCGTAAGCTACTATAGATCACAAAAATATATTCCACAAAATGTGTAAAAAAAACTTAAAAAAAAAAAATAAATGGCTGTTTCGACCTATTTTTACCCTCTCTCTCTTTTACTTCTTTCTTCCTTTTACCCTCTCTCTCTTTTTCTTTTATCCCTCTCTTCCTTTTTCTTTTTTTTTTTTTAATATTTCGAATACTTTCGAAATATTTTAGGACGATCTGTAACCTGGATCATATCAAGGACGCGTTTGACTAATATTTTCGAAATGTTTCGATGATTTTTGATGATTGTACTACAAGATCAGATTAGATTTTTGTTTATTTTTTTTTGTTTATAATTTCGATCTTCTATCAACTTTACATTGTTTTTTCGTTTTCCTTTTGTTTCATTTAGTTTCGTTTAGTTTTGTTTTGTTTTGTTTAGTTTTGTTTTGTTTTTTTTTTATATATATTTTTTTTTATTTTTTAATTTTTTTTATTTTATTTCTACACTTTACCACTAGCACTTTGCAAGAAATTCAGTGATGTTTCGGTACTTAGCGCAAACTAACTCAGCCTTTCGACATTTTGCAAGAACACACAACACCTTTCTCTAGCAATTTCGAAAGTTCAAAAACGCAAGTTTTTGCAAGT
>QKWP01001404.1:118064-138949 GCA_003550325.1 Gigaspora rosea
AAGATCAAAATTAAATTTAAAAAAAAGGATATGAAGTTATTACTAATAGCCTACGGAGATTACTTATTTTCCCGTGCATGACTTCTTTGAATATTCTACTACTGTATAAATTAATTTAATAATTACGAATCGACAATTTTTAGTTGATCAACTAATACAAGTTAGCACATATAAAATTTTTCAATAAGCTAATAATACAGTAAAGTGACAGCAAGGCATGTATGTACGTATGTATGTAAAAGAGAAAATTTGCAGTCACATCCCTACTGTGTTCAATAAATTACCCAAGATTTTGTGGAGTAACGACATTAAATTGCCGTATAACTATACACTTTGTGATATTTACATATCACTCCATTCCTGGTATAAAAAACGTTTAAAAAAAAATTTTTTTTATCATCCCTAATTCTGACCCGTTTGACCCGGGTTAGAACAAATCCTGAGCCGTGACCTGTATGGGTCACCTGACCCAGGTCAGAACACTAGTCTGAAATTAGTAAAATTTAGAGTCTGAGTCTGGTCTGATCCCAGACCGGACCAGACCTGAACTGGACCTAGAAGTACTAGTCTCAATGAGACAAATCGAATGGTACCAAAATAATCTGATTCTGATCAGCATGGCGGACATTTGATTTGATTGGCTTGAAGATCACTGGGTTATACAATATAAAAAAAATTTTAAAGTAACCCTTACTATGAAAAACCATATCGTCAATTGACAACTCATAGTTTTACATAATAAAATTTTTTTAAACCATATAATAGTGTTCTTCAACCCTTCGAACGTCTTCTGTAAAAAAAGATCAGTATAGATCAAATATTGTAACACGGTATGTAACGAATAAGTTAATTGGCTATTTGCGTTAATAAATGCATTAATAGAAAAGTTCTAGTACTGTGGGGTTAACTTTTTCTAAAAAAAAAATTATTCGAACAAACTATCAATATTATTAATATTTAAATATATTAAAAGGGACTACAAAAGCGTGAGCCAATTGACTGGGTAGATCGAAAAGCAAATGCCGATCCAAAATTAACTAAATTGGCATAAAACAATGACAACAATTTTGCAATAAAGGGTATCTGCTGCTCCGTGGTAGATTATATGATTGCATACTTTTCTAGCAAACAAAAGGGTTTAAGCGACAGAACTTTATTTCACAGCGACCTGGGATTTCTTTTCTAGTTCTTTTGGATCTGTTATATTGCTAAAACGCCGAGAGTACCATACATTAAAGTGTTGTTTCTTTTTAATCAGGGTGAATAATCGTCATTTTCTTTTTCAGGTTCCAAGGCTCCTCCCTCTTTATTTAAATTGTCGCTACTTTTAACCACTTTTATGTCATCCAAAATTTTAGCAAAATGTTCATTAATTTCGGGAGTGTAAATTAAGGTTCCACTATTTTGGTTGGAGGTGGCTTAATTATAAAAAACATATTCGATTTTAAAATAAATTAGAATTTGATCTCGAGATTCTGCTTGGGATGGAGTAACCTTAGTCTTAATTGTTTTTTGAGGTGTATTTTCATCTTGTTTTGCTGGTTCTAACTTTTTTTCATTCACTTCTCTCTTTTGCTTGTTTTTTATAGTCAGGATCATCTGTATCTTTAATCTTAAAAGCACACATTATTTGGACTATTGACGAAATACATAGTAGGCACAAACACAAAAAGCCGTTCAAGAAACTTTGATTAATGGCTACTACAGATGATATAGTTGGATGCGATCTAAATTTTAAAAATAGAATTAACTTAGGTAAGCAACTTTTATAATTAGAAGTTATATTTTTTTAAACCGAATAGAAAGAAATTTAATAATTATAAATTATTTTAAGGAATTGTGTGCTATCTACGTGGCAATTTCAAAGGCATTCTATATCTTTGTGTTGGGTTTAGATCACAAGGCGGGTCAATAAAATGAACTTTAGCAACGAAAATTTTAAATATTTTGGTAAATTTATGTGAAGCGTTTAATTAATGTTTTGGCTTATTTAAAACTAAACCTTGTCTATATATATTTCAATTGATAGCGATAGTTAACGAAGACAATAATAAAAAATCAAAGAATGCAAATATCAAGAAAAGGTTTATTTATTATAGGTGAATATGAAAATATGCTTTTTAGTTTAATTAATGATTTAACAAAATCACTAAAACAAGAACCAAATAATTAAGCTACTGAGGCAAATTATATTTTATTATGGGCAAATACGATGAAGCATTTGAAGATTTAACTAGATTGCTAGAAATTTAAGATATAGAGGTAAAGAGATTCATTATATTTGCTAATTTCTCTATAAGTTTCTCCATGAATATTTAGTGAACATGTAAAATCAGGTTCCATTGTTAATGATTTGTTTATATCTTCGAGTGATTGATCGTATTTCTTCATCTTCAAGTATGTTGCTCCACGATAGGTTAATGTCCGTGCATTTTTTGTTTCAATTTCCAATGATTTTGCCAAGTCTTCAAGGGATTTACAATAATCTTTCATAAAAAAATATGCAAAACCACGAAATCCCATAGCTGTTGCATTGTTTGGATTAATATCTAATGATTGATTTAAATCTACAAGCACCTCTTTATATTTTTTCAATCCTTGATAAGCTTCTCCACGAAGACATAATGTAAATGCTTTATTTGGTTTAATATCTAATGACTTATTTAAATCTGCAATTGCCTCTTTATATTGCTTCATAATTATATAAGTTTCTCCATGAGTTCTCCATGCAGATATAAAAATAATAAAAATATAAAAAAGTTTAATATAAACTCTGTTATATGTTTTATTTAATAATTGCATTTAAATAATAAAATTTAATATTTTAATTGCGGCATTTAAGTAAACTAAACATTAAGTAAAATATAACTTTCTAAAATTCCCCAATATCAACCACATATTAGATAATTTCAAATTTCTAGAAAGACGTATTAGAGAAAATCCAACCTTATTTTATTCATAAGCTTAAAAGATTTCTGAAAATTTATGCCTATTACCACTGCCGAAAGTTGGCCCACATTTAGAATAACACCAAATTGCACATTCTAAATTTTTTACAAGACTTAAAATAGAATTTTGAATAGTACAATTTTTCAATAAAAAAACAAAGCTCTTATCGCAATTATACTAATCGTTTTATCCCATCCAATAGGATTATATCCACCAAGAATTTCATCAGTATCTTTAACCTTACAACTACAACAAGATTTGGTTGTTTATTGCATAATTTCCAAAATAAAGTAGGAGTAAAGCCATTTTTAGTTCCATAGAATTTAAATTCAGATGGATTATTTGTTGTAAGGTATGCATTAGGCTTTTTTATCAATCCATGAAGTAATTTCAGCCGCTTGTTTTTTATTAATGATTATTGAAAATGGCTTTGTCGTTCTGGGCGATAATACTTGTATTAAAACTACATGAGGTGGAAGAATTACTGATGATATCGGTTTGTTTGGAAATAAAAGTCTATTCATTATATCATCCTATAAATTATTATCTAGAATTTTTCTATATAGTTGTACATAATATATACCATTTTTACTAGATACTTGGAAATAACGAATAAAAGGCAAACAATTTTGTAAAGTAGTTTTCATGGTCCAATTTTTAGGATCAGATAAAATATCTGTATTTTGTGCATTTTCTCATTCAATAACTCTTTTCCAAATTTTTACCACTTTCATTTGTAAGTCATCTTGTTTGATAACTGAAAAAAACTTTTCTGGGTGCTTTATGATAATATCATTGCTCTAATTTTGTAATTCTTGAAATTTTTATTTTGAAAGCTTTTTTGATATACATATAAAATGTAATCGAAGCCAAGAAGTCTTGTTTTCAATCAAATAAGTTTCAAGATGCTTGGTCAGCTCTTCAAATAAAAATTCACAAGTAATAACCGTGAGGTCAAAACAAGATCTTCTATAATCGAATAAAACTTGATTTTCAAGTTTTTTATTTTGGACGATCAAAATCTATTTTTGATACTGTACTAAAAATAGATTTTGATTATAAAAAACTCAAAAATCGAGTTTAATTCGAGCACTAGTTAAGGGTAGGGATGGCTTTCTGCTCATCTGAACTTTGTTGTCCCTGTTTGAAACCCAAATCAGTTAAACACAAACCTTCAATTACATGAATTTAATTATATAAAATGAAACACAATATGCTTGAATTGAGTTTGAAATCAAAATATGTATTATGCAGATATAATTTTGTAATTAATATTCATTTGTTTTTCATTTGTATAAACGGTTTTAAAGCAGAGTTTGAAACCCAGTTTTTGTGTCTGCTTCGGAACAGAGTTTTTTTGGAGCACTAACTAACTGATTTAAGCAAGATCACATTCCTAGTTAAGGGGTTGTAAGTATAATATGCAATTTTTTTTTAAATATTGAAGATTATACATTTTGTAAAATTTTAGTACTTTGTAGTTGTATGTTTTATAGAAAATTCTAAATGCAATTGATCTTTATGTGTGTAACTGTATAACTAAATTTATATAATGATCTACATTATGCATATTGTTTATTTGTTTACATTTTTTGACCAATTAAATCAAATGTCCGCCATGCTTTCTAATCGATATGGCACGTGGTATTCATCATAGAACTTAGGTGCACCAAAGTAGACATATCTAATTATTAATTGTTTATAAAATACAAATCTTTGTTGATCTTAGGATCCTGTGATTAGAATTTAGTAATTTTAGGCTTGTTAGAATCGGCTCACTAAGGCAAACATTTTGGCAGTTAAATCATCAAAAATGGACTAGTGGATCAAAAGTTATTCAATATTAAAAATTATATATATATAATAATATATATAAATATATATTTATATATATTATATATATTATATTATATATAGGACCTGATAATTGCTCTACCCCCCACCTACCTAAAAAATCAGGTAATAAATGGCGCTCCCCTTATAATGTACTTGCTTAAAATAATATAATTTAATAAAAAAATAATTTATAATTTGATAAGAACTATAATTATTAATTATTGTATTCATAGCTTTATAATTATTTTTACAAAATATTTTTTGACTAGTTTGTTTTATATATATAAATAAATTGTAAAAATTATTTATTGTAGTAGCTTATGCTAAGATTGGCTTTTGCTAGAATTTTGAAATCATAAAATTTTAAAGAGCATTTTTTAGAGTGTTTTTTTTTATAGGTTGGTTAGAATTTAGAGTTATGGTTATTAATAAAAGAGTATACTGTATCCTATTATGAATAAGCACCTTTTTTTAAAATTTAAACTTAAATATTTTGACAATCAACTAATCGAATGTAATAAAATTTCTTTTATTTCAATTTTATAATTTATAAAATTGAAATAAAGAAATTTTATTAAATTTAATTAGTTAATTGTCAAAATATTTAAGTTTAAAATTTTAAAAAAAGAGGTACTTATTCATGATAGGATATAGTATATGGATTTTAATAAGTATTATAAATTTAAATAAAGACTCTATATCTTAGTATAAGCATAAACTACCATATTTATTAAACAATATATTTAATAGTTTGCTATAGTTTAGAGTAGTAATATAGTCAATAGAAAAATTATAGATCATGGTTAATTCTTAAAAAGTTTGAACCAGTTAACTAGGCTAACCTTCTAACTAGAACAATTTTTCTAATTAGAATTAGTCTTTAGATCTATATCAAGTATATAAAAGACAATCAGCCACTCCTTATCCAAATTTTAATGATACTAAATTATTCAATTTTGATTCAGTTTGTTTTTGAGAAATTATAGCATGTTAGTACTTTATGTTAATTAATTTAATTATTTTATTTTTTATATTTATTCTTTACCAATTTATCTAAATTAGTAATATATAATTTGAGTTATAAAAATCTAACTCAAATTAATAGCTTACTCAAGTTAGATTGAATCAACTCAAATCAAAGTCCAAGTACTAGCTTGTTGAAACTTAGTTTGTAGATAATTATTTTATAGACAAAATTATTTTATAGATGATTAATTCAATATATATATTGTTAATTTTTTCAAACTTTAAAATCTAAACTTAACTCTAACACAATAACTAGAATTAATTTGCCTGCAAAATTAGCTTTTGATAAAATAATTTTATAAAACAAACTTATTTATGAATTAATCAATTGCAAAATAATTTTATCTGAAATTAATTCTTTGCAAATTAAGTTTTCTGTAAAGTAATTATTGGTAAGTTGATCAAATTAAGTGAACCTAACTAATGCTATTAAATAAATATTAATAAAAAAAATTCAGTAAAATTGTATTAATGTATCTAAGTAAATATTGATATATAAAAAAGTTTTTTTTCTAAAGGACACTCACAGGTAGAGCAATAGTATATCCGATATCCGTGTGTTAACAAATTCTGAATCCTGATTGGCTAGATCAGGTGTAATATAAAAAAACAATCAAAACAATAAACTGATACTTATTGGCTAGATCAGATGTGGCATTTTATATTTGTCCTTCAGACTTTAAATGGTTCCCATTTTCCTAGTTTATATAATAAGTTATTTATGCTAACCTAATGGTGTTCAGATTGAAATAGCAAATTTATTATATAATTCAATATATTTAGAGAAGGAGATTATTAAATATCGCAGGTTGCTATATCGCAGGTTAATATGATTGGCCAATTAGATCACAGGATCTTGTGTAACAAACTAAATGAAAATTAGAAAAATTACAAAAAAATTTAAAATTTTTAAATAACTTGAAATTTCATTATGTAAACTAGTCTTGGGCTTCTAATTAAAAAATCTTAGCACTTAATTTGGCATATATATATGCACCCTCTAACCCAATATTAATACTAGTTCAGACCCTAACCCTAACTAATAATCATTTTGATTTTTTTTTAAATATTAATCTGCAATATCACAACCTGCTAAATTCTTTAGAGAAAATATATATATAATATTTGTTCTAAAAATTAATTCAGATTATCAAAAGTTTGGTATATAGAGGGCTGGATTAGAGAGAGACAATTGTAGTAAAAAGTTTAAAACAAAAACTTTAAACCTTTATTGCTTTAAAGTTTTATTAATAATTTTAAAAATATTTTTAATAAAGTTTATAAAATATATTTTAAAAAAATTATTCTATAAATAATATATATACTATATTCTTAATACAATTTTATTTTATTTAAAAAATTGTAAATGCTTTTAAAAATCCAAGCAAATTTGCCTGGAATACAGTTTAAGGAATAGTAATTTAAAAGATTTAATTACAGTAAAACCTCTATAAATACACATTTTTGAACTAAACTTTAACAATATGTATTTAGAGAACTATAAAAGAATATGCATTTATAGAAGTATATATATATTTGGACTAGAGACTAAGTCTGCATTTAGAGAGTATGTGTATTTATAGAGAGTGCATTTATAAAAGCTTCATTGTACTAATCACTTGTTATTTTAAAAAACTGGATGACTAATTATTTAAATATAAACTAATTAAAAATAACTATATAATTGACAAATGACTTTTAAATAGCATAAATAATATTGTGATATTATCATTTGTTATAATTGGTCATTTGTTATTAAAATTTTAAATAACATCGTCATTTGCCAACACTGCTTTTATAGTTATGTACAAACGATCTAATAATTCAAATAAATCGTTAAGTCATGAATTTTTATTACGTTACAAAAGGTCCTAAGGTTTTATATTATTGTTTCGGATCTAAATCTTATTTTATACATTTATATAACTGGTAACTGTGAGCCGAGTTCACAGTGCAGGGATTTTGATTTTGAAAGTATCGATCGATTTGGTTATTTATATCGAGATTCTTGGAACAATCAGGATGTGTAACGAGATAAAGAATAGTTTTTTTTTTGAACTAAATACTACATTCATGATGTCATAATAAAATTTAGAATGAAAAAAATTTCGCATTGCTCTCAAATTATAATGCATTATCATAAAAACTTGGAGCGATTCTTCTATAAGATTTTGTCTATTATCACTTTATTCCTGATTTGTGTATCTTTCACGTGATCTCAGAATTTGATCTACCTAATCACCTCGTGATCGATTTTTTTTAGCCATATGAGGGATGATCTACCGTATCAGGAATTGTTTCAAAGTTTGGGATTTGGATTTGAATGACCGACAATATAAATAAAAGTCGTTACTCTGAACTTTAAAGATGTAAAGTGACACAAACGCGAGACTAAAATGATTTTGCTCGAAAATTTGTATATGATGTTGCGTTTCACGTTTTAACAAAAATGAAATCATTGGCTTCGTGAATAATTACTTGGTACAACTCTCCTAAAAATAGTGTTCTCTAATAAGACCTTGAGCAGTGTATACTGTGGTCAACGGTATGACTAATGTAACCCTAACCCTAACCTTAATCTTAAAAATTTAGATCTAATTTTAGCAGGAATTGTCCTGTCCAAACAGGGATTGCATTACTTAATTATTACATTAAATAATTTGAAAAGATTTGAAAATCATTATAATTGTAAAAAAAATTTTTTTATTTTTTTTTTACTAAACACTTTATATACAGTATATGAGTGCTGCCAAAAGAAAAAGGCCGTTCGAACTTTCGAGTATATCAAAATCTAATATACTTGAAAGTCCGAACGGTTGGCAGCACTCATATACAATATACTTTTAAACAGAACTTTTGAATAATTCTACATAAAAGGACGGCAATGGGATTATGTAGTTCTATAATAGCTTTTGATTATAAAAATCTATCAATAAACTCAAATAAAAATGTAAAAAATTGCAAAGTATTTTTTTATGCCTAAAAATTTTTTATTTGCAAAAATGAAATTGTGTACGCGGACTAAACCGAAATATTTCGCCTTTTGGCAAATAATTCTCCAATACTACTTTATATTGTTGGTGGCTAATCATTATTTTGATTTGGATAATCTGCAACACTAGCATGCATACGTATTTTAACTTGATTAGTTTTTGTAGATTTTAATGTTCTTTTGTTCTAGAAAACAAGTAACTAAAAGTTTGAAATAACAAAAAAGACCTTAATTACTAATGCTTGATACGTAATAAATATTTTTAAAGTACGTATGTTATACATACCTGATACGTGTGAAACTAGTGGCTAGAAGAATTTTTTACATATTTAGATGACAAAACCGTTTTTGGCTTTTCATATGATAAATACGAACATTCTATGCGCATCGATATTATCTCACGCATAACACATGCATAACACATGCATATATTATGCATATATAATGTATAGATATGCATATATATATATGCATTGTATAACGCTTATCCTACAAATTAACATAAATTAGGAGAGGCAATTATTAATAATTCTATCAAAATTGCTAAAATATGTTACCAAATGCATAGCGATCTGGGCCGTTTATTCTTTAGTCAAGTTATTTGAACGTATAAGCAGATCTATTTTGTGTATGTCGTCATAGTAGTAAAAAAATACATTAACGTGTTGTTTATTGGTTATCAAATTTTTGTTCGATTCATTGATTCGACAAGTAAATTGTAGCAAATTCTGAAATTGTGTTACCACTATTATGTTGTCCTGCAGTTTTTTTTAATTTGTTTGCATTATATGGTAGTAATTTTTATTTACTTCCTCTTTCATTTTTGTTTCTTTTATTTTCCCTTATTAATATCCGTTGCACGGCTACATGTAAGGGTTATTTTTAACTCGTCTATTTAATAATTACATTCTTTTTTTTCTTTGGATCAAATTTATATCATCTCCATCCTGAGTTACTCGACCATTATAATCCGACATTTCAACTTCTTTTTATCATCAATTTTATAACCGATCGTGATCCTTGAAACCCCCGATTGCTTTTTGTATAACATTTGCCTTCTAAGATTCAAAAACATCAAAAGTATCATCGTAATTAAGATATTCTAGATCCAATAGTATATATATATATATTAGTAACATATAGAAAGTTTAGCATTTAGATCCATATAAAAATTTTTCAAACCTTTATTAAATAAAAAAAAAAAATTATTCAACTTGGAGGTCTCCATAGGTGCTTTATTGAGGAACGTTCGAAACAGTAAAATGGCTATTCTTAAATTTTCATTCTTTTCTAAACAACAAGATACAAAGCCATGGAGGTAAATTATAATTACGATTTTTTCGTTATATTTATATATATATATTAAAAAAAAAAAAAAAAAATACTTATTTTATTTCTCTTTCGATTGTAGTTTTCCCGATGAACCACAAGACGAAATACATAAATATTTGTACAATAGAGAATTAGGATTAAATACGGCAAGGTTGATCTATTCATAAGAGCTTATCTTTTTAACATATTTATATACGTAAATCAATTTGATAAACTTAAAAAAAATAATAATAATTTGATTATTTTTTATGATTTAATAATAAACAGATTACCTCCAAATTGGTTTAGTATTGTATCCCGTCGAATGCCACATTTATTTCAAGAAACTCAAATTGATTTAGGAAATCATGACAAGATTTTCTGTTCTCACTGGATATCACATAATGAAATTGTTGTAGGAACAAAATGCAATAAGGTGTGCCATGCATGACGCAAAATAACTTTTTATTATTATCAATTTTTAATTTGTTAAATGCTAATTGCATTATTTGATCATTTGTTTAATATTTCATAAGCTTTTAATCCTCAATGTCGAAACAAATAAAAAGTTCGAAATTCCATTGGTCACCGGATGTATAAATACGAACAACAACAACAACAACAACAACAATAATAATAATAATAATAATAATAATAGTAATTGTTCGGGAATTCGAAGTATCGCTGTGAATCCTTCGAGAACTCTATTAGCTATAGGCGCCGGAAATCCAGTTCAAGTTATGATATATGAATTACCTTCCTTTGAACCTGTAATTGTATTCTCGGTAAAAAAAAATTGTTTCTTAAATATTTGTTACGCATTTATTCATTATCATTGAAGACTTCTTATTTTTAGTTTGAATTTTATTTTAGGGTCATAATGATTTGGTCTTTTCTGTTGCTTGGTTAGATGATAGTCATGTTGTTTCAGGTATTTATTTTTTTATGATTTTTTTTTTTTTTTATGATATCATTGTCAATACATCAATAGTTATTTATTCGATTAATTATAGGTTCACGTGATGGTACAGTTCGTCTCTGGTCTATTGAATCAAAAATAATCTCAGAGATGCCTTTATTCCCAAACAAATTTGTCAATGTCCACCAACCTTTGCTTACTAGATCTGAAAATGGTGGCAAAGTTCGAGATTTACAATTCAACTCTAAAACAGATGTATGAATAAATTTCTTAAAAAAAAAAAAAAATTGTTTATTTTTAAACATTTTAATGATTCGATCCTAATTTATTTATAATTGTTTTAGCAAATAATGACCCTTTCGACTGCAGGGTATGTTAGGCTATGGGACGCGTCATATCTTAACCCAGTGACAAAAATACCTTTAATACATACAAATGAAAATGTATGTTTATCAATGAATTCCAAAGTGAATTTGTTTGCTGTTGGATCTCAGGCACATATATCAATTGTAGACCCACGGACATCATCTATAGTTCATGAAATTGATTCAGTAGATGAGGGTTGGGGTAATTATATTTTTATTATTATTATTCTTATTATTATGATTATTGTTATTATTATTATTATTATTATTATTATTATTATTCGTTATTCGTTATTATTATTATTGGAAAAGTCTATTATTCGTTGTTATTATTATTTTTGATTATTTTTTGTTATTCATGATTTTAACAACAAAATATCAATTAATCTTTACTTTAGGTGTTCGATCCTTAAACTTTGATGATCATATAATTACAACTGGAGGTGGTTATGGAAGGCTTTCCTTTTATGATATGCGTGCACAAAACTATCTTGTATTCAATACATCCAATGACGAATCTTCAGTAACATGTAATTATAAAGAAACAGGTTCCGGTTGGTTGGTATGTATTGATCTGAATTTTTTTTTTTTTAATGATTAAAATAATTTATTATTTTTTACTACAATTATTTATTAATATTTATATATGATAAATTATCATTTTCTGGATTTGCACTATATAGAATGCTATTTATACACTTTCATATGATGAATCAGGTACAATGCTGTTTACAGGTGGTGGTCCTTTGCAACTTGGATTAAAAGGCTCACACGCAACAATTTGGTCATAAAAAAAAAATGTTTCATGATTCCTTTACATTGACAATTTTGGACTTAACTCTTATTTGCATAAAGAACAATTTCTATTTTATTTTTTTTTTTTTATTATAATCATTACACTTTATTAATTTCATTACTGCTAAATTGTTTATATATATGTTGCTGATATATCTTTATACATTTTATAACAATTTTATGTGGTTTTGTCTTTTAACAATAGACTTAATAGACTACTTTCTACTAAAGTATATCTATTTTTGGAAGTTTTATTTATTTTCTAAGGAGGATCGATTTTAAATTAAATTAATTGGTGATAGATATAATAAATGTAATGTACCTAATTTTTTTCACAGTAGTAAACATAGAATTTTTATAAAATTCAATTAATATTTTTTTTTGCCATACCTGTTTTCATTGATAATTAAAATATAGATTAGGTTTATATGATATTTTTAATTTTGAAATTATGTTTATACAAAATTTAATCATTGAAATTAAGTTATCGCCATATATTGTATGTTTCTATTGAAGTGGGAAATTAAACCATAAAAAATTTATCAAACCTGTCATTTTATATATACTATATAATAATATGCCAAATCAAATTTCAGCTTTTCATAAATTCTCGAATTAACAGGCATAGGCATTATTTCAAATTAGCATCTTTTAAAAATATTAAAGTTAATTTCGAAATAACGCGTACTTCATGTACATATCAGCAAATTTATAATATAATAACGATCGGGTTTGAAATTGACCTTTTATCTCATAATAGCATACATGGGTGTATTTCACCCAAAATAACGCGTAGATACCCGTTATGTCGAAAATTTATGGTATAAACCTGATAACAACAGTATGATAAAGAAAAAAGGTACAGTCAGATCTCTCTAAGTGCATCGCGACGGGACCTTATGTAAAATTGAGCCAAACGTGCATTTAGAAGGTATTGCATTTAGGGAGGCAAAAATCTATCCTATAGGACGTGCATTTAGGGAGGTTGCATTTAAGGAGGTATGTTACATTATCAAATATCTTCTGTATTCGTACGTACTCATTTGTCTAGGAAGTTGAGTAAATATATTGAGAATTATATAACGTAAATGAACCTTAGAACAAATTTCTAAACCGACTATGCAAGTCTTCAAAAAAACGTTTCTATTCGACTAATTGTGTACCCGCACATTTCTCCGACGGTCATTTTCCTACAGGCAATTTACCCGACATCACATGATTAGTTGCAGGTTGAGTTTTAATGTTTTTATTTAAAAACTAGCCTTTCGCTTATTAAATTAGTGCACAAGTAATGTTATTACAGTTCATTTCTTTGGTACAAGTACTGATTTTTAAAGTCTCATTTACTTAGCTGAAGAAGGTTTACCGCGAGGGATTAAATGGGATAATTGAAACTAGACGTTCTATATTACTTATTTGATTTTTGATTTTTTGATTTTTTTTTTTTTTTTTAAGCATTACTTATTTGAAAAGTTTCAAATAATGATAATTATATTTTGTTTGGTCTTTTTTTCCCAATCGGGAATGCTTTGGGTATGTAAAGTGGTAATACAAATAGTAGAAAATGGTAAGAAAATAGCAATCTTCGTGAAGGTTCTGGTTCGAGATTAACCTTTTTTGTTAGTTTTTTTAAACAAATTAGGAAAAAAATTCTTTCCTTTTTTTAATACTCTATTTCTAAATAGATTTCTAATAGATTTAGATTTAAATTTAAATTTAAATATAGATTTAGATTGATTTTACTTATTGCAGAATATCTCCCACCCACCCTTATGTTCTTCAAATATTAAAAAAAAAATACCGTACTAAAAAATTGAGTACTAAAAAGATACTGAAATCAGATACTAAAAAAGGCAGATATTACGAAATTCAAAATAGGCTAAAAAATTCTAATACTAATCTGACTAGATGATTTCATGAGAATGTCAATATTCATAAAAAAAGATATTCATAAATCATAAAATTCATTTAAATAAATATATTAAAATTTTACCTGTTAGGGCGTTGACATTTATTGTTACAGATCATAATTTAAAATGAAATCTACATTCTATACTTAACCTGCTAGCCTTCTAAAACCTATTAATACTTGTTTATTATAATTTTTTTTAAAACTAACCCTAACCCTAAACCCCTAACCCTAAAAATGTACTCCAAAAAAATTTAGTTTTCAAGATTTTATACTATTATTTCATTTTAATCTGGATTTCATTATGATCTGTCACATTTATTAGGTAATATTTTAGGGGGTGGGGTGTCAAGAAAAATCTTACTTTAGTTAAATTTGATTGGCTAAAATTTTATTTATAGATCTTATATGGGACGCATCCACACTATGTAAAATGTTCAATGTCCAAGATTGTTCAAAATCATCCAAGCCTATGTCCCATATTTAACTAATCAATAAAGTTATTTAAAAAAATATATAATTATATATTTTTTTAGGTGCTGGACTTATTGGTAAAAAAATTAAAATAGATTATATTAATAAAATTTCAAGTAATTTTAATTTGAAAAAATGACCAAAATTGTTCAAAATTGTCCCATGTACAACACTGCCTGGGGGTGGGATTGGAAATCTTATGTTCTCATGTTCTCATGAGAACATCACTTTTAATCTGAGGACATTTACAAAATTTAAGATGTTCTTTATTAAATTTTTTTTGAGAACATTAAATTTGAAAAATTCTCTATATAAATATATAAAATAATAAAAATCACTTTTATTAATATAGCAGTTTAAAATAATTAAGCTTATAAATATTAAATTGTTAGTTAGTTGAAATAGAGAACAATTTAGTTTGTTCTTGAATCAAAAAAAAATTTAATAATATAGTTTATTGGTTTATTCATTTCTAGTTTGGTGCAATATAGCCCTTATTATATAAACTTTAATATATATATAATTTCATAAATTTCAGAGAGCTAAACTCACCTAGAATGGCAATCTTGACAAGGCTAGCGACCACCATCCAGTGACCCAAGGGAGTTTCTTCAGTGAGTTGAAGGCCTAAGGATAGGAAAAAGGTTGTTGCGGCAGATCGTATCTGGGCACTTTATAGTAGCCGGATGAGTCTTTATTATAGAAAAAGAAGGATTAAAAGCAAAAGTTGGAGACCTTTGTATGTAATAACATGTGCATTCTTTAGTCAATAAAGGCAGGATTGCCAAAAAATAAAAATAAACTCACCTAGAATAGCATGTCACTATGTCCAATTTAGTTTAATTTTTTTTTGGACATATGTTCAATTGAAAATAGACATATGTTCAAAAAAAAATAAAACTAATTGTATATAATGACATGCCATCCCTGAAACTCACATGATGATAATTTTTATAAGAAAATTTCTTAACAAATCTTTAATTATTATAATTTTAAACTTTAGTGCTAAATCTTAAAATTTTATAGTGAGAAATTTTTTGAATCATAAATTCACTATAGTAAAAAAGAATAGTATATTATATTTACTTATTTATTTAAATATTTGGGAGATATGAATAGCTCATTTAAAAACTAAATATATAAGCTGAGCCAAGTCAATAACATCTCCAACAATATATAAAAACCTCAAATATTAAATTTTAAAAAATATAAGTATGAAGTTATAATCTTATTATTATAAATAACTTAGCTATGTTATATAGTTTGTTAAATAAATTATATTTTTTATTAATAATTTTTAAATATTAATTTAAAAATAAAAATTAAAAAATAACTAAAAGTATAAAAGTATAAGTGTAAGAAAGAGAATGAGAGAAAGAAAATAAGAGTAAGAAGAGTGAGAAAGAATAAGAGAGAAAAAAGAGAGAAAGGGAAAGAGAGTAAAAGAGAAAGAAAGAGAGAAAGAGAAAAAAAGAAAAAAAAGTAAAGTGAAAAAGAGAGAAAAAGAGAGAATTTTTTTTTTCTAATTGAGAACATAAAAAAATTTTTGAATTAAATAAACATGTTCTCATGAGAACATAAATTTCAAACCAGATTTCCAACACTGGGTAAGCCCCTATTAAATGGATATTAGGTAATAAATATCAGTGCCCTTATATAATGCCACCCACTCAAACTTATATTCTTATAATTAATTTAATTAATCTTTGATTAAATTAAAAAAAATACTATTCTAAAAAAATCGAATACTAAAAATACCAAAACCAGATACTAGAAAAGCAAATATTACAAAATTTAAAACATACTAAAAAAATTCTGATCCTATAATTACAGAATTAGCCTGATTTGATAATTTTTAAAAATATCAAAAAAAAAAAATTTAAGAATTTTTTTTAAAATACCCTATCAGAAATTAAAATATTATAGTAAAGGTAAAATTTTTTAAAAAAATTGAAAATTGGTATTTATCAAAACTCATATTGTATTAGTATTAGGGGCATGCCATTTCTGCATTTATTACGTGATATTTTTTACTTAGTAGCCACCCCTATTCATATATAGTGTGATCACTTTATCTAATTCTGATTAATTAATAAAATATATAGACGTGATGTGATCACTACCTCTAACCATGTATCCATGGTAAAAATCATGTGATAAATGGCATGCCCCTTAATTACATAAGAATTTCTTAGTTATTTTGAATTTTGTAATGTTTTAGTCTTTTTTAATATTCAATTTAAAATATTTTAATATAAGTACATGATTTTTTAGCAATAAATATTTATAAATATTACAAATTCACTATGTACTAAAAAATTTATAATACAATTTTTATTAAATTGAATTATAATGATTTCATGAAAAGCTGATTTTTGTTCTCTCTTTTATAATCATAAAATGAAAAAACTGATTATAATTAATTTGTTCATAAGAATAAACCTAAATAAATGTAATAAAAAGATATTTTGTTTATCAAAATTTTTGAAATTGGAAAATAAAATGGGAGTGTTTAGAGACTTCCATAAATAACTAAGGATTATCATTCAAATTTATCAAAAAAAAAGAATAAAGTTAATACATAACTCATTTGAAAATGATATATCATTTATTTCTATCAAAATTATAAATTAAATAATTGAAATTAAAACTAGAAAATCATTTATTTTTTTTATTTATAATTAATATAGTAAAATTCTATTTATTTATTTTTTTTTTTTAACCTTTCAGCTTACTGCCATTAGGGCACATATAGTACTCATTTTTTTATTTCATTTATATATATAGGTTATAGAACCCAACAAGCTCCTACATCTTTTTGTTATATAGTCTATTTTCTAATTTATTTTAACAATTTAAACCTTCCTAATTCCATACTCGGTTTGTTCTACTTTTTATTATGCCTTTCTGGTAATCCACTTCGAATCTTCTGGATCTTTTTATCCTGGCAGGGAAACAGGATTATTCACTTTTCCATTCAACTCTTGTGAGAGGACATCTACAGGTAAGAGCAGGTCTTTCTAAGCCCAGATTCCTGGGATTTCTTTCCGTTATTAGGTTGGTACAGCTTGTTCACAACCGGACTAAATCCGGAAAACCTATTTACTACTGGAGGTTTTAACCAGAACTGTTCTATTTGCATACAACCGGAATTAACCAGCTGACCTATTTACTGCTAGAGGCTTTAACTGAACTGTTCATCAAATATCAATGTTGGAGTTCTAGTTTCTTAACTAGGTTTTTACCGGAATTGTTATAAAGTATACACAAACATACTAATGTGGTTAGATTTTCTAACTGTGGTCCGGTACAAGGCTTCCATCTTATGATCGCATATAGTTTTTCTTGTCCATTAGTAAAGCTTAAACTGGCAACCTTACGTTTGGTGACCTGGGAGTATAACCACTTACACTATTAACCCACAGGTAATGCTATTTATTTTCAAAATGTGCACTTATAAAAAAATCAACTTTTATTTATTATATGCACTTTATATCTTTAATATTAAATTAACTAAGATATATATTCAGAATAGTAAAGTTTAGACTAGTAACTCATGATAATAATAATTCTAAAACAAACTAACTTACTCTAACTATTTATTAGAATAGCAAACAAGTTTGATATAAAAATTTTATAGTAATTCATAGAAACTATAATAATTTTAATACAAACTTAATCTTAAAACATATTATTTGTTGGGTAGATTTGTAACCAAAATTTTAAGTAATTTATGATAAAATTACAATAATTTTAACTCATCTTTTTATTATTACCAAGTTTAACATTAATTTTTATATAAATGGGGTGTCTCATATTAAAAGGGACCATTTTTACATATACTTCATTTTGAGATAATTGAGTTTAATTATTTGTTTTGATTTTCAGACTGATCCGGGATTCATCAAATTTTACGATTTTGATAGATTAAAAGTAACTCGCGACTATCGGGTAATCTCGTGATAAGATTGGCCTTAGACAGTCTCTTGTAATTTTCTTCTACATTATCTCTATTTTTCATTATGCAAATCGACTTTCATTTATAATTGAAAAATGTCAATCATGCCAAAATTTACATGAATCTAACAAAAACTCATTTTTCGAAAAAATGTAAAAATGGTCCCTTTTAATACAAGACACCCCAAATCACAATAGCTAATTCTATAATTACATATGTAACTTAACTAGTGCAATTTTGGCATTCTGGAAAAGTTATCAAATTTTATTTATTTATGAGCCAGTGCAAAAATGTAAATACACCAAAAATAATAGTTAATTTTGTCTATATATAAAAGTTTCTCAATTTTAATTATTTATTTATAATTTTTTTATATCAAATAAAGAGAACTCTAAGCTACCTTTTAATAGAATTTTTATTATCTTTTTATAGTTTGTTTGTTGCTCTATAAATTTTTTTAAAAATTTAATTTTTTTAAAAAAAAAACAAGAAAAATTTTTCTTTTTAGAAAAAAATTAATTTCGCTACCATATGCAACTTTGTAAGTTTATATTAAGCAAGTACATTGTTATACATATGCTAAATATGCAGTTAAAAATTTTAGCTTAATTGGATTATTAGTTGTTAAAATATAAATAAAAACTAATTTACTATAATAAAGTTGTACAAATTACTATATAAATATTTTTAACTATAACTAATGGTGATTATTACTACCCTTTCTGTGTAACAAAAATTTTTAATTAATTTTTTGACATAATCGATCACACAACGATAACAATCGGTACGTACTGGTATATACTATATATACACACACACGTACATTATAATTATTATTTTTTTTAAACAGGATAACTGATTCGCTAATTGTGTATAACATTTAAAATGTAATCTTTACGTAAAATGAATAACCAGCACTTCATCATAATGAACTAACTATAAATATCAGCTACCATTGTATATAAATATTTATAAAAGACACAAAACAATATACTACGAACACCACACTTATACTGTATAGTTTGTTTTGCTTCACTTATGCTCAGCAACACTTACAGAATTCACTTTGCTAATTCTGCGTCGCTTGCTTTGGCTGTTGCCTCCGCATCGCTCCTCTTTCCTAAACGCTCCATAAATTTAACTTCATTGTAACTAGACTCTAACCCTAAAAGAAATTTCCCAGAACCATTAAATTCCAACTATATTATAAAAACCAAACAATACAAAAAATCAATATGATGTACACACAACGTAGTGAATCACACCAGCATGACCAATATAACACAACAAAAGTACACAACAAAAGTTAGCACCAATGATGAACGTATTCTAGTAACGGCACCAAAATGTGAGATGCAACGGTCACTATCCTGGATAACTTATATTACTTGAAAAGAAAGAATTAGTTAGTACTGTACAAACACAAAATTGAAAACAAAATGCACGATTAAGAAGCTTAATGCCCAACCACCAACAAAACCTGAAACTGTAACCTGAGAATGAAAAAGAATTGTTAGTACTGTATCAAACATGATATTGAAAACAAAGAATATAGTAAACGAAAAAAATACTTAGTTGTGTAATTGTAGAGCGCAATGCTAAACTGCCTGACAAAAAGAAACATGAAACTGTAAGCTGAAGAAAAAAAAATGTTAGTACAATGAATCACACCATAACAAACTAAATCCATATACCATTTAGCATACCAACAGTGCAGTGAATCACACCAGCACTACAACAAACAAAATGCCAAATACAAAAAATATTATGCGACAAAAGCTTGGTACCAACGACGAACGTATTCCAATAACCCAAATGCGAGACGCAATGGTCACCTATCCCAACTGACGCCCATTACCTGGAAAGAATAGTTACATCAGCAAATTTATAATAGCGTAATCTTACGTAAGATCTTACGAACCGTAATATAAGCAAAATATTACGTAATAAGATAAATATGGGTATTGTGGCAGGGTTAAGAATAGACAATAATAAAAATTTACAATATAAATTATTAATATGTCAAATTTATCCTACAAATAATAGAAATAATTTGCTTTACACCACCAAAAAATTTAAATCGGTTTCATATAAAAGTTATTATTATTTTTTGATTTTCTTGAAAGCAATTAAAAATTGCGATTTTTAACGATTAAGGGTATTGTGGCGGAATGATGTACATCAATCAACAGCCAATCAAATGCTACAATCTGCACATATATAGGTACCAGGTACTGTACGTTCGTACGTACGTAAGTACATACAATCCACTAACTAGCATTATTTTTTTTCGCTCGTTCTTGTTTTTTTTGCTCCCTAATTTCTTGTTTTTGTGCTTTTTCAAGTTCACG
>QKWP01001405.1:4450-25533 GCA_003550325.1 Gigaspora rosea
TATATATGTACTAATTTAGATCATATAATAATAATATTTGTCGCTTAAACAGAGTGGAAATACGGAATATGAGCACTGGAATAGTTCACATTTACGACCACTGGATTCCTGTCTGGCATTCTTTATGCAAAGCATGAAAGAGCAGTATTTATGCTGAGAACCACACACTGTACGTTCATACCCCATATATACTATTCAAACTATACAGTATTTGACAGTAGAGTTATAGATTGTTATTAATAAATTACAAAATAGGTAATTTACCAAAATTTTGCCATCAAATTTTAAAGGGCACAAAAATTTTATAGCGGCCAGGTAATTTGAATAATTTATGCAATTTGCGATAAGTTGTGGTAAATAATTTTCATGCTACTTTCAGTGAACATAATTTGTAATTCACATGATATGTAATTTCTGATTTCAAAATTTTTGATGATTGAGTAGTTACAAGTCATTCGATGCATGCCGGCCGAACTTTTATAAAGTTTACTTTATGAAATTTGATTTACTGAATTGTACAGTAAGATTATAACTTCATAACATAACCTTACCCTAACCTTACCGAGGGACAAGGAAAAGATTGTTTATTTTAGATCAGGCCAGGCTATAGATGCTAGTGAAATTAATTTCATCAATTTCACCGATTCAACATCAATTTCACCAATTATTTCATCGCTTCAATTTTATTTTACCAGGCCAGGCACTATCAAGCCAAATTATAGGGAATACTAAATTCGGCAAAATTAAGAGCAGCGTAGTGCTCAGGTGGCATAAATTTTTACGATTCCTGTACGACAATGTTGATCGTAAAAGTATAAATATTGTAAACCTAGAAAGCTTAAATTTTACTGTCTTCATTACATTTTTTTAGGATGGCATCAAAAGTTCTTGAAAAACTTTCAAAAGATTATATAGAACTTCTTAATGATGAGGAGGATTTTAATGTAATTATTAACGTTGGAAAATCTCCAGATATTAAGATATTTAAAACTCATTCTGTTATTTTAAGATATCGATCTTTATACTTTCGTAATGAGCTAACAAAAATCAACAAAGATAAAAATAATATTAAAACGATTAATTTAAATTATGTTTCTATGCAGCAATTTGATATCATTATTCAGTAAGTTTATTAAATGGTTTGATTTATATTATAATATTGTGTGTTATATCTTTTAACATTATCAACTTTATTTAAAGATATATCTACGGAGGTGTGATTTTGTTAGAAAACCTTGATGCATCATTTATTTTTGAATTAATGCTTATTGCTTGCGAGTTTCTTCTTGATGAATTAGCCAAACATATTGAGACTTATTTGATTGAAACAAAAGTTCATTGGCTTCGTTTACATTTTGCCCATATTTATCAAAAAGGTTTCAATAATGATATTCTTCAAGGATTACAAAAATGGTGTAATGACATTACAGTAAAATATCCAAGTCAAATTTTTGATTCCGATTATTTTACTTCACTTCCCGAAAAAGCTTTAGTATCAATTATTGAACGAGATGATTTACAAATGGAAGAAATAAAAATTTGGAATTATGTTATTAAATGGGGAATTGCACAAAATCCAGAATTACCATCCGATTCTAAAGATTGGTCTCATGAAAATTTTTTATCCTTAAAGACTACTTTACAAAACTGTTTACCTCTTATTAGATACTTTCAAATGTCTGGCGATGATATTTATAATCAAGTATATCTTTATAAGCAAATTCTTGATAAAAACCTTTGGAAAGATGTAAAGAAACGATTAGCCTCTCAGAATCAACCGATAATATCGAAAATTCTTCCACCTCGCACTATCTTATCACAAACTTTGCCAACACGAATAACTGAACCATTTTCAACAGTCATTAGTGAAGCACATGCAGCTGAAATTGCATCCTGGATTGATAAAAGAACTGATTCTTATTCAGTTGCAAATAATCCTTACGAATTTAAATTACTTCTTCGTGGAAGTAGAGATGATTTTACTAAAAATACATTTTGGAATTTATGCAATAAGAAAAAAAATCTTGTTGTTGTTGTAAAGGTCAAAGGAACCGATGAAATTCTCGGTGGATTTAATCCTGTTGGTTGGGAAAAACCAAGTTCCGATAGTTATTTTACGTTTACGTATTGCAACGATAGTTTCATTTTTTCATTGAAAAATGGAACTATCCAAAATTCTATTTTAAGTCGTGTAATTGAACAACCAGAACGGGCAATTTATAATGATTCTAATTGTGGTCCATGTTTTGATGATTTTCGTATGTATAATAATTTTGATCAAATTGATCAATGTTGTTGTTGTTATATTGCCTCCAGCATTGTATACGAAAATCCGATTAGAAATCTATCGTCTTATGATAATAATAGTTCGTATTTTTCGGCAGAGGAGTACGAAATATTTCAGGTTCATAAAAAAGCCTTATAAGCTATCTTTACTAAAATCGATTTAGTCTTTATTTTCTTTAAAACANAAAAATATTAAATCTTTTATTTATTTTCGTTCCACATATATACGTGCGTACATAGATATTGCGCAAACCGTACGTTGAAATAAATTTTTTAAATTTTCATGATTAATAAAGTGGCAATCTAGACTTTTAATTTCTTGCACGAATAATGCCCCAAGAACATTGTGTACCATATGGGAGAAAATCTCCAATTTCAGTGATTATTTAATATGAATGATAAGGTTAAATAAAATTCGAGCCAATCGGTTATGTAATTCAGAAATTATAAGCTGATTATGAATTTCTTATGAGTCGCTTATGAAATTTTGTATGTATCTAACCTGGTTATAAATTTTCGTATGTACAGTACCTAATCACTTATAATTTTAGCACATTTATACCTGATTATGCACCAGATTACTTATAATTTTTTATACGCTTATGATTGATCGCTTTGTTACCATTATAATTTTTAAATATATATTTATATAATAATATTTTAAAAATTGATAAAATTAAGGCAAATCTGAATTGATGAATTTAATAATTATAAGATCCAAATGTATTAAAAGTAGGTAAAATCTATATAAGCATTTTTAGTTGTAATAAATGTAGTTAGATTTATAAGAAATGATTATTATTTTAACGAGAAATTACATTCCTAGTGATGATATATATATATATTTATTTATTAATCGTGAAAAATTCAGAAACTCTACTCGATCCCGCGAATCCCGCGAATCCCGCGCTATCCAGCGCGGGATTTTTGAAAAAATCGGGATTTGCCCATCACTAGTTCATACCCTATATATACTATTCAAACTATATTTGACAGTAGAGTTATAAATTGTTATTAATAAATTACAAATAGGTAATTTACCAAAATTTTGCCATCAAATTTTAAAGGGTACAAAAATTTTATAGCCTTTGCTTTAGGCCAGGTAATTTGCATAATTTATGCAATTTGCGATAAGTTGTGGTAAATAATTTTCATGCTACTTTCAGTGAACATAATTTGTAATTCACATGATATGTAATTTCTGATATCAAAATTTTCGATGATTATGTAGTTACAAGTCAATCGATGCATGCCGGCCGAATTTTTATAAAGTTTACTTTATGAAATTTGATTTACTGAAACTTACTTGCATTGTACAGTAAGATTATAACTTCATAACATAATCTTACCCTAACCTTACCGAGGGACAAGGAAAAGATTGTTATTTTAGATCAGGCCATGCTATAGATGCTAGTGAAATTAATTTCATCAATTTCACCGATTCAACATCAATTTCACCAATTATTTCACCGCTTCAATTTTATTTTACCAGGCCAAGTCAAATTATAGGGAATACTAAGCATAATTCGGTCAGGTGGCATAAATTTGTACGATTCCTGTACGACAATGTTGATCGTAAATTTATAAATACTGTAAATCTAGAAAGCTTAAATTTTACTGTCTTCATTACATTTTTTTAGAATGGCATCAAAAGTTCTTGAAAAACTTTCAAAAGATTATATAGAACTTCTTAATGATGAGGAAGATTTTAATGTAATTATTAGCGTTGGAAAATCTCCAGATATCAAGATATTTAAAACTCATTCTGTCATTTTAAGATATCGCTCTTTATACTTTCGTAATGAGCTAACAAAAATTAACAAAGATAAAAATAATATTAAAACGATTAATTTAAATTTTGTTTCTATTCAGCAATTTGATATCATTATTCAGTAAGTTTACGTGTATTAAATGGTTTGATTTATATTATAATATTGTGTGTTATATCTTTTAACGTTATCAATTTTATTTAAAGATATATCTACGGAGGTGTAATTTTGTTAGAAAACCTTGATGCATCATTTATTTTTGAACTAATGCTTATTGCTTGCGAGTTTCTTCTTGATGAATTAGCTAAACATATTGAGACTTATTTGATTGAAACAAAAGGTCATTGGCTTCGTTTACATTTTGCTCATATTTATCAAAAAGGTTTCAATAATGATATTCTTCAAGAATTACAAAAATGGTGTAATGACATTACAGTAAAATATCCAAGTCAAATTTTTGATTCCGATTATTTTACTTCACTTCCTGAAAAAGCTTTAGTATCAATTATTGAACGAGATGATTTACAAATGGAAGAAATAAAAATTTGGAATTATGTTATTAAATGGGGAATAGCACAAAATACAGAATTACCATCCGATTCTAAAGATTGGTCAAATGAAAATTTTTTATCCTTAAAGACTACTTTACAAAACTGTTTACCTCTTATTAGATACTTTCAAATGTCTGGCGATGATATTTATAATCAAGTATATCTTTATAAGCAAATTCTTGATAAAAACCTTTGGAAAGATGTAAAGAAACGATTAGCCTCTCAGAATCAACCGATACTATCGAAAATTCTTCCACCTCGCACTATCTTATCACAAACTTTGCCAACACGAATAACTGAACCATTTTCAACAGTCATTAGTGAAACGCATGCAGCTGAAATTGCATCTTGGATTGATAAAAGAACTGATTCTTATTCAGTTGCAAATAATCCTTACGAATTTAAATTACTTCTTCGTGGAAGTAGAGATGATTTTACAGCAAATACATTTTGGAATTTATGCAATAAGAAAAAAAATCTTGTTGTTGTTGTAAAGGTCAAAGGAACCGATGAAATTCTCGGTGGATATAATCCTATTGGTTGGGAAAAACCAAGTTCAGATAGTTATCATACGTATTGCAACGATAGTTTTATTTTTTCATTGAAAATGGAACTATCCAAAATTCTATTTTAAGCCGTGTAATTAAACAACCAGAACATGCAATTTATAATCGGTTTGATTATGGCCCATGTTTTGGTGATTTTTATATGAAAAATAATTTTGATCAAATTGATCAATGTTTTTGTTATTATGATTCCTCCATTCTTGTATATGAAAAGCCGATTAGAAATATATCGTTTTATACTCCAGTATCATCAGATTTTTCGGTAGAGGAGTGCGAAATATTTCAGGTTCATAAAAAAGTTATAAGTTATCTTTACTAAACTCGATTTGGTCATTATTTTCTGAATTCTATAATTATCCTAGATAGTTTTATGCTTACTCTTGCATTTGATATACTTAATGAAATCTTTGTAATGTGCTACCGTATATAAATTATAAGCTGGCTAAATTTAATTAAGAATAATATTCCATTTTTGATGTTTTTCTTTTAAAGATTTAGCTTTAAAATATATATAAATTTCACCATTATTTATATAATAAGTATCCTAAATTATTCCATATAGATTTGGGTAATATCACTAATGATTAGTTAGGTTTCGCAATGGTTAACTTGAGAAAATGTTTACTATAAGGAGTATGAAAATAATTTCTACCTGAGGATGACGAGAATTAGAAATAAATGATAAGATTCACTCATTGCACAACAGTGTTAGAGAAATAAAATAAACTTTATAATAAGTACTAAAATAGTACTGCCCGACAAGTCATGGAAAACCCACTAACACAGTAAAACCTATATAAGTGCACAGTATCGATAACACTGTATTCAATTACATTTTAAAATGGCAATAAAAATTCTTGAAAAACTTTCGAATGACTATAGAAATTCATAGTCATCAACATTGGAAAATCACTTAATGCAAAAATATTTAAAACATATTCGGTTATTTTAAGATATCGATCATTATATTTTCGTAATGAGCTAGCAAAAATTAGCAAAAATAGCACTGATATGTTTCTATTTAAAAATTTGATATCATTACCAAGTAAGTTATTAAATGGTTTGGTTTGTATTCTTTTAATGCAGTACAGAGAACCCTCCATAAATGCACGCTCTTGGGACTAAACTTTAATGACGTGCATTTAGAGAACAATAAGAAAAAGTGCATTTATAGAGGTTATCTATATATTTGGGCCCAAATTTAAGCATGCATTTAGAGAGGGTGTGCACTTAGGGAGGGTGCACTTAGGGAGGGTTCTCTGTATTATGTGCTGTTCTTTGATGTTAACAATTTTTTATTTAAAGATACGTCTACGGTGTGTGATTTCGTTAGAAGATCTTGACGCATCATTTATTTTTGAACTAATGTTTACTGCCTGTAAATTTCTTATTGATGAATTAGCTAAATATCTTGAGACTCATATTGTTGAAACAAAACCTCATTAGTTTCGTTTACATTTTGCTCATATTTATCAAAAATAATGCTCAATAAAATATCCAAGTCAAAATTTTGATTCCGATTATTTTACTTCACTTCTTGAAAATGCATTAGTATCACATATTGAACCAGATGATTTACAAATGGAAGAAATAAAAATTTGGAATTGTGTCATTAAATGGGGAATTGCTCAAAATCCAGGCTTACCATCCGATTCTTATAGTTGGTCTCATGAAAATTTTTTAGCCTTAAAGATTTCAATACAAACTGTTTATCTCTTATTAGATGCTTTCAAGTGCCTTATGACGATATTTATTTTCCAGCATATCCTTATAAGTAAATTCTTGATAAACCTTTGGAAAGATATAAAGAAGCAATTGGCTCTTCAAATCAACGTATATTATCGAAAATTCATCTGCCTCGCACTATATTAACACAAGCATTACCAACATATATAACTGAACATTATTGGAAGCACATGCAGCTGAAATTGCTTCATAGATTGATAAAGAACTGATTCTTATACGAATTTAAATTACTTCTTCGTGGAAGTAGAGATGGTTTTACAGCAGATACATTTTGGAATTTATGCAATAAGAAAAAAAATCTTGTTGTTGTAAAGGTCAAAGGAACCGATGAAATTCTCGATGGATATAATCCTGTTGGTTAGGAAACCAAGTTCAAAACCTAAACGTACGTATTGCAACGATAACTTTATTTTTCATTTGAAAAATTGAACTATCCAAAATTCTATTTTAAGTCGTGTAATTTAAAAAAAACCAAACCGTGAAATTTATAATTATATTCTCATGGGGTCTGAGTTTTGATGTTTTATGTATAAAAATAACTTTGATCAAAATAATCAATGTTGTTGTCCGTATGTTACCTCCAATATCGATATCACCTGATCAGAAACCGGGCAAATATTAGCCCCATGATATACATTTTGATCCCACCTTCCATCTATACCATATTTTCTTATTATTCTTATTAACTGTTAATATCATTTTATTGATATCCCCATATTAGCATCACAGCATTTGTGTCTTTATTTTATCATGGTGATTTAATGATAGATCATTCTTTGCTCTCCACGTGCTGTATATTTGACCTTTATTATACCCCATGACCTATATAAATTAATATTTATATCTCTCTCCCATATATGTTGGAGTCTAAATTGGCACTATTGTCTATATTGTTTTAAAGCTCTTCCAATCAAACCATTACAATATCTATTATTATGTTTGGAACTTTAATTTTATATTTATTTTTATGAAAAATTGCAGATAAGGGCCCAAAATTAAAAATAATTACAGATAAGGCCCAATATGAAAATCATTACCAATATTTGAAATTATTACAAATGAGGACCCAAGCCTTACAAAGCCAATCTAAACACAATAGTAATTGCCTTTTATGATTAAATATATATTTAAAAAATAATCATTATATCAAACTGGCACACAAATTTATCAGAATGTTTACTATGTGCTTTAGATGTAGGAATTGAGCAAGTTGAATCATGAGGAATTGATGTTGCAGCTAATGCTATAAATGGTTTAAATTTGAGAATATATGCCCTGCTAAAATCCACATATATAATTCTAACCTTAAATCTTAACCCAACCCTAAAAAAAAGTGGACAAAATTACCCCAAAAAAATTTTCAAAAATTCGTATAAAAAAAATTTGTGTCAAAATAGGTTAAAATTTCAGCATCAGCCATTTTTAGCATCAGCTGCAACAATTGATTTTACTACATGAATTCAACCATCTTTGCACTTGTTAGATGAAAGCCATTAAAATCTTCATTCGTGGGACAAACAACAAGTAACTTGTTTGGTTTATTTGGTTTAACTTGTAAGGTGAAGAATATTCGATGGAATAAATGTCCAAGGCCAAATGAACATTTTCCTATTAGTAAAAGTAATTTTCATCTGACATCATGTTGGATTTTTAGTTAGATTAAGAGACAATTCTACAATGAAAATAAAAAATGGACTTGTGGATCGAATAGACCAAAGGTATGCTTTTTATTGCACATTTGAATTTATATTCAATTTACTATCACTACATTTCTTATGCGATTAACAATTAACTATAGTTAACTATATACTATATTAGGCCGTTTTAGTTGATTATTAGGTTAACGTCACCCCGCTTAACTGCCTCCCCTGAAAATTAAACAAGCCGTAACATAAACTTCGACTATATGTGTTTGTTTAAACCCCCATGCCTGAGCCTAAATATTGACTTTGATCTAATAATCAACTAAAAACGACCTTATGAGTCACATTCGAGTCATAGAATCACAGAACTTAAATCACAGGTCTTTAAACGCAGAATTATTTTAGACACTTATTTGTAATAATTTTCAAATATCGAGGTAATTATTTTCATTTTGGGCCCTTATTCTCAATTTTGTGCCCTTATTTGTAATTTCCCCTTTTATGCCAGCTTTACAAAAATTTTGGCCCAAATTATTCACATGATCAAACTTACATGTAATTTTGATTTCAGAAACTTAACAAACTTACACCCTAGTTTCAAATCAATAGATGCAATAATACTGGGCGAACTTTTGTAAAGCTTATTTTATGAAATTTAATTTACTGAAACTTACGTAAGATTACATGTATTGCACAATAAGATTGTAACTTCATAACATAACTCTATCTTCCCTAACCTTACCGAGGGACAAGGAAAAGATTGATTTATTTTAGCTCAGGCCAAGCTATAGATGCTAGTGAAATTAATTTCGCCAATTCCACCAATAATGGTGAAATTATTTCACCGCTTCAATTTTATTTCACCAGCATCTTTAGGCCAGGCACTATCAGGGAGTACTAAATTCGGCAAAATTAAGAGCAGCGTAGTGCATAATACAGTCACCCGTACGACAATGTTGATCGTAAAATTTATAAATATTGTAAATCCAGAAAGTTTAAATTATACTGCCTTCATTACATTTTTAGAATGGCATCAAAAGTTCTTGAAAAACTTTCAAAAGATTATATAGAACTTCTTAATGATGAGGAAGATTTTAATGTAATTATTAACGTTGGAAAATCTCCATATATTAAGATATTTAAAACTCATTCTGTTATTTTAAGATATCGATCTTTATAATGAGCTAACAAAAATTAACAAAGATAAAAATAATATTAAAACGATTAATTTAAATTATGTTTCTATTCAGCAATTTGATATCATTATTCAGTAAGTTATTAAATGTTTTGATTTGTATTATAATATTGTGTGTTATATCTTTTAACGTTATCAACTTTTTTTAAAGATATATCTACGGAGGTGTAATTTTGTTAGAAAACCTTGATGCATCATTTATTTTTGAACTAATGCTTATTGCTTGCGAGTTTCTTCTTGATGAATTAGCTAAACATATTGAGACTTATTTGATTGAAACAAAAGGTCATTGGCTTCGTTTACATTTTGCTCATATTTATCAAAAAGGTTTCAATAATGATATTCTTCAAGAATTACAAAAATGGTGTAATGACATTACAGTAAAATATCCAAGTCAAATTTTTGATTCCGATTATTTTACTTCACTTCCTGAAAAAGCTTTAGTATCAATTATTGGGCGAGATGATTTACAAATGGAAGAAATAAAATTTTGGAATTATGTTATTAAATGGGGAATAGCACAAAATCCAGAATTACCATCCGATTCTAAAGATTGGTCACATGAAAATTTTTTATCCTTAAAGACTACTTTACAAAACTGTTTACCTCTTATTAGATACTTTCAAATGTCTGGCGATGATATTTATAATCAAGTATATCTTTATAAGCAAATTCTTGATAAAAACCTTTGGAAAGATGTAAAGAAACGATTAGCCTCTCAGAATCAACCGATACTATCGAAAATTCTTCCACCTCGCACTATCTTATCACAAACTTTGCCAACACGAATAACTGAACCATTTTCAACAGTCATTAGTGAAGCGCATGCAGCTGAAATTGCATCTTGGATTGATAAAAGAACTGATTCTTATTCAGTTGCAAATAATCCTTACGAATTTAAATTACTTCTTCGTGGAAGTAGAGATGATTTTACAGCAAATACATTTTGGAATTTATGCAATAAGAAAAAAAATCTTGTTGTTGTTGTAAAGGTCAAAGGAACCGATGAAATTCTCGGTGGATATAATCCTATTGGTTGGGAAAAACCAAGTTCAAACGACAGCGAATATACGTATTGCAACGATAGTTTTATTTGTTCATTGAAAAATGGAACTATCCAAAATTCTATTTTAAGTCGTGTAATTGAAGATCCAGAAAATGCAATTTATAATGATTCTGATTGGGGTCCATGTTTTGATGATTTCATATGTTAGATAATTTTGATCAAAATAATCAATGCTGTCGTTATTATGTTACCTCCAATATTGTATATGAAGATCCGATTAGAAATATATCATTTTATGATGACGAATGTTCTGATTTTTCGGCAGAGGAGTACGAAATATTTCAGGTTCATAAAAAAGCCTTATAAGCTATCTTTATTTTCTTTAAAACAATAATTTATATTCAAATACTACACTTAGTCTAGATAATTTTATGTTTACTCTAGAATTTGATATACTTTAATGAATTCTTTGTAATGTCCTGCTTTATATAAATTATAAGCTGTAGAATAAAGTTAAACTTAATTAGGAATATGATTCCTTTTTTGATGTTTTCTTTTAAAAGGTTTTAACTTTAAAATATATACTGTAAAAAGACTAAACCATTATTTATATAATAAGTATCCTAAATTATTCCATACAGATTTGGGTAATACCACTAGTGATTAGTTAGTTTTGACAATGGTTAACTTGAAAGAATGGTTACTAATAAAGGGTATGAAAATAATTTCTTACTTGGGGATGACGAGAATTAGAAATAAATGGTAAGATTCATTCATTGCACAACAGTGTTAGAGAAATAAAATAAACTTTATTATAAGTACTGGAATAGTACTGCCTGATAAGGCAAGGAAAAACCGTATTCGTGTGAAAACTAACACAGTAAAACCTATATAAGTACACACTCTTGGAACTAAAATTTAACAATATGCATTTAGAGAACAGTAAGAAAAAGAAAAGTGCATTTATAGAGATTTTGTATATATTCGGATCAAAATTTGAGTGTGCATTTAGAGAGGATATGTACTTAACACTTTAGCACCTGGGGAAGTACAACTACCACGTACGTACGTACGTACAGTATACATTGGATTCCTATGTCGATTGCTAAAACTGACTTATGTACAGTATCGATAACACTGTATTCATTACATTTTAAAATGGCAATAAATGACTATATAGAAATTCTTAGTCATCAAAATTGGAAAATCACTTGATGCAAAAATATTTAAAACATATTCTGTTATTTTAAGATATCGATCATTATATTTTCGTAATGAGCTAGCAAACATTAACAAAAATAGCGCTGATATTAAACTGATTAATTTAAATCATGTTTCTATTCAAAAATTTGATATCATTATCAAGTAAGTTATTAAATGTTTTGGTTTGTATTCTTATAATGTGCTGTTCTTTGATGTTAACAATTTTATTTAAAGATACGTCTACGGTGTGTGATTTCATTAGAAGATCTTGACGCATCATAACTGTTTAACTCTTATTATATTTTTAAATGCCTTATGACGAAATTTATTCTCCATTATATCCTTATTAGCAATTCTTGATAAAAACCTTTGGAAAGATATAAAGAAGCAATTGGCCTCTTCAAATCAACTTATATTATTCGCCTCGCACTAAATTAACACAAGAATTACCAACATAAACTACTGAACCATTTTCAACAGTTATTAGAAGCACATACAGCTGAAATTGCTTCATGGATTGATAAAGAATTGATACTTATTCTGTGGCAAATAATCCTTATGAATTTAATTTGCTTCTTCGTGGAAGTAGAGATGGTTTTACAGCAGATACATTTTGGAATTTATACAATAAGAAAAAAATCTTGTTGTTGTAAAGGTCAAAGGAACCGATGAAATTCTTGGTGGATATAATCCTGTCCTGTTGGTTAGGAAACCAAATTCAAAACCTAAACGTACGTATTGCAACAATAGCTTTATTTTTCATTGAAAAATTGAACTATCCAAAATTCTATTTTAAGTCGTGTAATTAAAAAAAAAGAAAAAAAAAAACCAAAACGTGCAATTTATAATTATATTCTCATGGGGGTGATGTTTTATGTATGAAAAATAACTTTGATCAAAATAATCAATGCTGTTCCTTTTAAACAAATATTTTATTATATATAAAATAAATTTATATATAATTCCAAATGAGTTTCATGTTTATGTACTAGTATTCTAATAAATTTTAATAAATTTTTATAAAATTATATAAATTATAATCTAGCCTAAAATAATTAAAAAGATTCTTGTTTGATTATTTAAAATTTATTCTTAGGATTTATATAAAGTTAACCTTTCTTTTATAAATAAATTTGATAAGAAAAATTAATACACATTTATTTATATTTAATAATAATTATTTAAATTATATTATTTTTTGTGAATACGGTAATTTCACCTTTATTCTATAACTAGATATTATTTAAATTTATTAGTAATAGACTAATATGCATTTATATATTTTCTTAAGAATATATAATATTCTGTATATATGTATACCATTAATTCATATTGGTGATCCTGATTTGTAATTTTGTTCTAAAATTTGCTATAGGAAAATATAATATTATTTTAGAGATTACTTAAGGGAAATTCACTTTGATTTTTTAAAAATATAAACAGCATATATCTGACATATAATAATAACACAGGTCGAATGCATGACTATCGGGATATGCCTATATAATCCTATTATTATACTGATATGCATATCAGGATAATATAGAAAGAATGATATCAGTAAAATAACAGATATCAGTATTAGGGCAATAAAAAGGTAAGATATCAGGAATAAAGTAATATACTTTTATTTTACTAATATTATTCTGATATACATATCAGGTTACTATAGAAAGAATGATATCAGTAAAATAACAGATATCAGTATTAGGGCAATATAAAGGTAAGATATCAGATATAAAATAATATACTTTTTGTTTACTAATATTATTCTGATATAAATATCAGGTTACTATAGAAGGAATAATAATAGTAAACTAACAGGAGCCAGCATCAAAGCAGGATATCGGCATATAAAAGGGCAAATAGCAGTATATAGTTTTTCTTTTTTTTATTATTTCGATATTCAACTTACACGTTAATAGTATAATATAAGGATATCGGCATATAAAAGGGCAAATAGCAGTATATAGTTTTTTTTTTTATATTATTCCAATCTTCAACTTACACGTTAATAGTATAAGTATATATTATTGGGCAAAAATTTTTGAATAATGGTAAATTTGTTCAACAGGGCAAATGAACACGTGCTGCTTTGTGGCATGTGTCAGCCAATCATTTGCCTGGTTGAGCCAATTTACTGTTATTCAAAAATTTGTACAATAATGGTGTTATCCGACAATTTATGATCATGATTGGTAGGGAGTTGTCAGCTGAGTTTTAATTCAAGTAAACGTGATTATTTCATAATACATGAAAAAAATAACAGAAAGAAATATATTCATGATCATAAGAGTTTGTTGGATAATATAAGGATATCAGTATGTATAAAGGCAAATATAGGGATGTTATTGGTCCTAACTGGTCCCAACTGGTCCTAATTCAATTGTAAATTTTTATAATGATTTTTTCCTTATGAGCTTTAAATAAAAGTTGTACAAAATAAGATACTTTACATATTTGCTTAGTACATAAAAGTGTTAAAGTTTCTTCAAAATTTAGAAATCTTTAAAATATAAAATTTTAGGACCAGTCCTAGGACCAGGTCCTAAATTTGATATTTTAAAGATTTCTAAATTTTGGAGAAACTTTAACACTTTTATTTATTAAGCAAATATGTAAAGAATCTTATTTTGTACAACTTTTATTTAAAGCTCATAAGAAAAAAATCATTATAAAAATTTACAATTGAATTAGGACCAGTTGGGACCAGTTGGGACCAATAACATCCCTAGGCAAATAGCAGTATATAGTTTTTCTTTCTTTTATTATTCTGATATTCAACTTACATGTTAATAGTATAATATAAGGATATCGGTATATATAAAGGCAAATAGCAGTACATACATCAGCAAATTTTATAATAGCGTAATCTTACGTAAGATCTTACGAACCGTAATATAAACAAAATATTATGTAATATATTTCAAAATATTTCAAAATATCAAACTTTTGAAATAACATGAAAGTAATTTCGAAATATTTCGAAATATGTTACGAAATATTTCGATCCTCTTTCAAAATATTTTAGGACTAGGAAACCAAGCAAGATCAGTAGATCTGTAACCTGGATCGCGCATTAGACAGACTTTTCGAAATAGTTCGAAATAGTTCAATGATATTCAAATTCTGTACTACAAAATCAGATTAGATCTTTTGTTTAATCTTCTATTTTGTTTTTTTTTTTACTTTTTTTGTTTTTATTTTGTTTTTTATTTTCGTTTCATTTTTTGTTTTCGGTTCATTTTTTTTGTTTTCATTTGTTTTTTTCAATTTTTTTTTATTTATTTATTTTTTAATTTTTTTATTTTATTTTTATTTCGGCACTTTACAAGAAAAACAAAAAACTTTCGAAACCTTGCGCATGCCAACTACGACTTCCGAAACTCAAGAACACAACTGATTTCCCCAGCAATTTCTAAATTTTCGGGAACGCTTCTTTAAAGAAATGGGCACAAGTTTTCGCAAGTTTTCGCACGTTTTTGCAAAAGAAATTATCCAAGTAGCGATCTATCCCAATGTGATTCAGTTAAAGTCTGCTGTAAATAAATACGTGCAGACAAATTATAAAGATCATGTAAGTTTTTGCAAGTTCTTGCAAGGTTTCGCTTTATTTATTTTTTCGTTTCGTGTTTTTTGTTTTTGTTTTTTTTGGCTTATTTTTAAAATTTTTTTTATTAATTTATTTTATTTCGGCGCTTTGCGAGAACAGACCCCTTACTTTCTGGCACTTTGCAAGAAAACCAACTCAGACTTTTTTGGCACTTCGCGACTTTTTTGGCATTTTGCAAGAACCTTTCGCAATTTCTGAATTTGCAAGAACGTGAACTCTTACTTCAGAAAAATGAAGATATGGGATTCGTTTATGTTTTTTCATTTTTTTTTTACTTATTTTTTTAATTTTTAATTTATTTTATTTATTCCTGACTTCTTCGACACTTTGCGACTTTCCTGGCACTTTCTCTGGCCTTTGCAAGAATATTTAGAAAAGAGAGCGAAACGTCGTTATAGCCAAAAGTAAAGGGTGCCTCCAAAGCTTTGCTAGAATATAGTATATATCCGGATCAAAAAGAGATTAAAGAGGCGGTTGAAGACTATCTGCGTGCAAATAATAATGAATTTTTTCGAAGTTTTTCAAAAAGGAAGTGGGATATATATTATGAAAAAAATATTAGTCAAAGCGAAGACGATAGAAAACAAAGAAGCGAAGATAATAGCTAACTATGGGGTGAACGAAAATAAGTGTATAGGGCTAGTTTTTTGTATATAGTAATAGAATTAGATGCGACGAAGTGCGAAAGTATTTAAAATAATATGTAATAATGTAATAATGTAAAAATAATACTGTAAAGAATATATAATAATTAAAATATAATATATAATAAAATATGTAATATTGTTTAAAAATTTTTAAATATAATTAAAATATAATAATAAATAAAAAATATAAAATTTTATAATAAATTGCGAAACCGTGCGAAATATGCGAAAACCTGTAAAAAAGCGTGATTATGTACTAGATTTCTCTGACGTTTTGCAAGAACACCAACACTTCTGAGAAATATATTTTTTTTTTTTTTTTTTCACTTTGAAGTATTTAGAAAAAGAGAGTGAAACGAAGATTATAGCTCAAAACAAAAGTAGTAGTCAAAGCGAAGACAATAGAAAACAAAGAAGCGGAATGAAATGTATTATAAAAAATGATAGGGTTTAAATACAATTCGATTAAATTTGAAGCTTGTAATTCTAATTTATTCGAAGTCATTCATTATTTAATAAAATATTTAATTTTGATGTTTAATATTTCTATAATATTCGCAACAATTCGAAATAATTCTCAATTAGTTGAATTTTCAAAGTTCATTACCATCTATATCTATATAATTTTAGTTATAATTATTTTATTTATTTCACAAACGTGCGAATATTTTAAAGCTTATAATTTATTGGGCCAACGATTGACTTGCTAAGAAGGTAAAAATTTTGCTTTTTTTCGCTTTCAATAAACCCCTTACATATCAATTACTTTAGTACTTATAAATATATTGAAAAAACCCCGATTACATAAAAATCTAGAATAATGCATGTTCGTGAAATTTTATATAAATGAACATTGTTTGAAAAGTATTTCGCTTATTCTAAATATAGTAATAAAAGGTTAAAAGAATAATAGTTTGATAAGGGCTAATACATATACATGTTGGCAAAATCCCAAATTACTATAGTTTGGGATTTGTCCGCACCCAAATCCCAAATATATCCCAAATTAATTTCTCAAAAACTTTATTAATAATCTTTGTTTAAACAAATAGTAGATATTCTTATTGTTGTAGATAATATATTTGCAAAATTTTAAGACTACTTTTTTGATTTAATCTTTTACAAATAGCAATTGTTTTTTTTGAATTTGGGATTTGTCCATGTTTTGCCAGCAAGTATAGCTAATACATTTAAGAAATTGCCGTATTGCGCATTGTTTTAATTTACTTCGAAGTGGTCAGGAGTTATTAAAGCTTATAATTTATTGGGTCAACAATTGAATGGCTAAAAAGGTAAAAATTTTTACTTAAATCCCTTACATATCAATTACTTTAGTACTTATAAATATATTGAAAACCCGATTACATAAAAATCTAAGAATGCTTAATAGAATAATGCACAATACGCATGTTCGTGAAATATTCTATAAATGGGCATTGTTTGATTTCAAGCAGATTAATTTATTTAAAAGTATTTCGCTTATCCTAAATATAGTAATAAAAGGTTATAGTTTGATAGGGCTAATACATTTAAGAAGTCGCTATATTGCGCATTGTTTTAATGTCAAATTTACTTTGAAGTAATCAGGAGTTATTAAAAACATTAAACGAGAATAGCGACATTTTTCTAATGTATTTAATATATTAAATAACTTTAAATTATATAAAAATGAGTTGAATTTTATTTATACAAAAATAATAAAATATAGTATTATTTTTGTATTATCTATAACAATACTGGTTTAACGTAAATTATAAATCATAATACTTAAAGTTACATAAGTAATATATAAAAAATTGATTACTTTAGATAAAGCGAATATATTTAAATGTATTTGTAGTTAATAAAAAATAATTAAAGAACTTGATATATGCGAAATAATTTGAATATATTAGAACTATCTTGAAAATATTTAATTAAATTCAATTTTCCTATCTTCCTCTTCGTAATTTTCCTATTAACTTTATTTGACACATTAAATTCTCTCTTCTATACTCATTCCTTATCTCATTTATTACATTTTCTGATTAATCTTTAATATAACTAAAACATTTCGCAATTTTTTTTTATTTTATTTTTTATTATATAATATTATATACTCCCTTTTATTCCTCTCTTCCTTTTACCCTCTTTCTCTTTCTCTCTCTTTTTTTTTCTCTCTCTCAAATGTCTGCCCGAAAATTAGGAAAAGGTGAAAAAATGTCTGCTAAAAGACGTGAAGATTTCATAAAAATGGCAGCTCAAAGGCGTGAAGATTTTTTAAGGGTAGAGGGTATATAGATCATTTCTATTAATAAACGAGTTACTAAAAATTTTATTTTTAATAATAAGGAAAATTTTTATTAAGTAACTATATTAAATTTTAAATAAACTTGTAGAGGAGGTTTTTCTGATTCTAATGGTAGTCGAATCATTAAAATTGGCCTAGTAGAACATAAGATATAGTTGTTTTTATCTTCGCGACCCTATTTTACTTATTGTTTACACATGATTTGATTGGCCAATTTGTGATCGCCCCCGCAGAATAGACCCCACCCCCGCAAAAGTTGATACTATAAAAACTTTATCAAATTCTATTCAAAATTAATGAAATTTTTAGGATATGTGTAATTTTTTATTACGGACAACTTTACTTAGTACAAAAAATCAATTTATATGGTAAAAAATTAATTTTTATATGTAGCAACTTTTAAATTCGCATTAAAAATATTTTTTGTCACTCGTTTACTAATAGAAATGATCTACATACCCTCTACCCTTAAGCATGACAGCTGATAGTCGCGTACCTCCGCAAGATACTGAGGGGGCTGCTACGCAGCCTACTAAAACTATTGGCTCAGGATCTCCAAGACCTTCCAATAGTTAAAATTCAATAATATAATTTTTTTATTTCATTAATTTCTATTTATAATATTTTTAAATTAATCTAATATTTAAAATAATTTAAGATCAAATTACTTTGGCCGAAATTAAGAATTTGCTTATTGGGCTATCTGAAAAAGTTGATAGATTGGAGCTAAAGATTTCGAAAATAAATAGCTGTATGTCGGAAGGTCTTAACCTTTTGAATGAAACAAAATTCATTAAAGTAATTATTATTTTATCAGTTATATAAAATGTTTATAATTAATTTAATCTAAGTTAATAATATTTTATTTTATAATAGCAAACTTGTGCAGCAATAGCTAGATGGCTAATTGCAAACAATATTTACCCTACGGAGGAACAATTTAAGACTGAAACTGAGGAATACCTCCTAGAAATGAATCAGAATTCTACGAAGGAATGAATGATAGAGATTGGAATACATATTATGAAGATAAACTTGCAAAACCTGTAAATTTTTTCATAAATTCGATTATATTCGCATTGTGTTAAATTATTGCATTTTCGTTTTTTTAAATATGTTCTTAAAATATCAATGTATTTCGAGCTAATTTGAACTGTTTTAAATTCATTCGCATAAATTTATTTTTTAGCTCCTATCTCAGCATCGATCTTGCCGAAGTCGAGTTTCCTCGAAAATAAAGGAATCAGTTTTTGCTGTTTTTGGGGAGACCCTCTTAGACCCAATAAACACAAACGCCACGCCACAAACTATTACGGACTGGAAGAAATTTGCTAAAACCAAATTATGCTATTAAAAGCTTTTTAAGCACAGATGAAAATAATGCTGACGAGATATATTTTATGCGCATACTTGCGAGGGCATGGCTACTTCCACACCCACCAATATGCAATTGGCATACACAATAACAGTATGCCAAATATTGCTACATGATCATTATGAAAAGCTCACTATGAGCGATAAAATAATTAAAAATAAATTAAATAAAAACATAGTAAGTAATATATAATAAATTATATTTAAATTATTTAAATATACGTAAAATAATTCTAGTATTTGTAAATTTAATTAAATAAGGATAAGTTAATAACTGGCACTGCTTGTCTCCCTCCTGCTACTAATGATAAGAATTCTTTAACGGAAGATGAACAAGTCGAAGCATCATCTAGTAAGCAGGGTCGAAAACGTAAGAGGGCTCCCACCACATCCCATACTACTAAAAAGGGCAAACGAGTTGCACTAAGCCCTGATTCCGTCTCTGATTCTCCCCACCATTCACATATATCCGAATTATATCAAGAATATTCGCAACAACTCGCACAAAGCCAAGATAATCTGCATCCCACAAGCCAGGATAATTTGCCTGTACCTTCCCCATCCCTCCCGCCAACACAACCTCAATCTGAAGATGCTGGTTATTACGAATAAAATAATAATTTTTTACTTTTTTTATTTCTTTATGCATTTATTTTTTTTTATATATGTTTTTATATTTTTTTATTTTACTACTATATATATTGTTTTTTTTATTTCTATTACATTTTTATATTTTTTTATTTTATTTTATATATATCTTATTTTTTATTTTATACGTTTTTATATATTTTTTATTTTTTTTTATAATTAATTTTATATTTATAATATTATTATTTTAATATATTTTTTTCGTTTGTCTTAATATAATTAAATACTTTAATTTTGTCAAGGTTTAATCAATTCGAATTAGTTCGAATTAGTTTAGTACTATAAATATCACAGTATGAAAATATTTACTTTATTAAGTTTTATATCATATTTTCGAATTATTCTAAAATAATTTGAAATGTTTTTAAACTTTAGTAATACTTTAATTTAATTATAATTGTAAAATATGCATTCTGAATTATTGTAAGTTTATTCGAAAACGTGCGAAAGATTTTGCATAAAGTTTATTTTTAGGCCTTAAATTTTTATACTTAATACGTCTTTTAAATAATTTAATATACTGAATTTTATATGTATTTAATTAAT